>MU225578.1:2270651-2315100 GCA_018584345.1 Thuja plicata | reverse complement strand
CACCCGCCTCTCAGCCTTAAACTTGAGCTCAATCAGTTCCTTAGCCCAAGAACCACCTATAAACACCACCTGCCACATCCTGTTCAGCTCCCCTCCTCCACCAAATGACCACTGCCACCCAAATACACCGCCCGAACACCACCCAGACCACTACCTCCGCCTGGGGATAGGAATTTAAATTTGACGGGTGTTTGAACGTTTAAAATAGAGATATTGGCATTCTACGACGGCTTAGGGCCCATCAAATTTAACATATCATTTTGATGATGTCAGTAGGGAATTTCAAAATTTTACCCCTCACCATTGGCGTGTTTAAATTTACTGTCTGACTTTGAAAGCCCATATCTTGCTTGTTTTAGCTCCTTTTTTAGTGCATTATTTTTTGATTTTGGGTAGATTTTTGCAAGGATCACTATGGTGAAGTTAGTTTTTGATTTTTCTCTCTAGATTGATCTGAAATTACACTTTTTGGTGACTATACCTGACTAATCCTCATTTTTGTAGCTTTCGGAGCCTCGTATGGGCTCATACGATCAACTTTTTCAGTGAATTTTTTTTTGAAATCGCATGATTTTCTATGTACTTTCTGAATATGTGATCTTTTTTCTGATTTTTAGATTTTGATAATATGGACTAATCTTTGGCTTTGATAATCACGTGATTATCTTTTTCATACAACCTAATAGTGGTTTGCAGAACATTACTCAAGAAGACTAAAACTCAAACTACTCATGAATTGGTTTTGCATGTTGCCTTTGATCGATAGAACACAAAATAGTGTGCTTGCATCTTGTTTTCAATTTCTTAAAATAGGAACCCACATGTAGGAATTATTAAAATGAACATTTGTTTGTTGTTTTAGGAATGAAAATGATGTCAGGAAACTATGCTCTCGCCCTTTTAGGATGATCAGAAATCCAGAAACATTATTGTCATTTTCTCATTATGCTTGAAGTGTCATTTAGTTTTGTAAATCCTAGGAATTGCATGGACATATCCTCTCCCCTTGCCTCTGCGGATCTTGGGCGAAAGAGAAACCCATACAAATCCTTTAGCGTGGCTACCTCCCGAGTGCTTTAAGAGAGCCGGTGAGAGTGGATTGCGCAACCGGTACTAGGCTAAAGCCAAGCCCTTTCGAACTGGTATATAAAAAATGTCATTGTGATTAATGTCACAATGAACAGGTGTTGAATGCATTATACCGGGAAGAAGATCTCCCTCAGTACCCTTGTGGTGAGTTAAAACCTATAGAATGTAACTTCTGTAGGCTGGGAGGCCTCCATAACAGAGTTAATCTACTGCAAGTATATCCACCTGAATAGATGCCCTTACTACAAACTGTGTTCTAGTATCCAAAATCCCTCTATTTGTTGGCATGGAAGGTCAGAGACCAACTAAGATGTCCCACACTTTCATGGCACTTAGTAGAGACAACAGTCCCTTGGGAAGTGATTACCCTTGGGATTCAAAGCTTGGTGTGCCTGAGAAGTGAGTGCACATGTAAGGAGGAGCCCATGCCTCCAAGCTTCCAAGTTGTCTGCTATGAGTAGACATGGCTAAACTTCGGTTCAAGTGGGAACTCAACAGATATTTCCCTGGCTATCCTAGGATTGTGGTGTGTCTATTATTTTCATTTACAACAAAAAATCTGCATGATGTGTCTTGTGTGGGTGTTCACTACAACAACAACAACTACAACAATAAAACATTCCAGAAAACTATACACTTTGGATAATTGTCTATCTTGTCTCATCTGAAACTTCAATAATCCTGTCAAAACTCTGTCAAAATTCTGTCGAATTGGTTTCAAAACTTGTCGAAACTTTGTCTTCCATCAGTCTATGCTACTAAATTTAGTCTATTCTAAAATTTGCACTGTCATAGGACTTCTATTAGTTCACATTGCAACTACAATCTGTTTTTAGTCCAACCTATCACTGTCTTGAAATCTGATGTCATTGCGCTTGTCCAATTGACCAAGTCCTTAGTTCAATCTTATCATCTTTGTTTGCGCTGTCCTTATTCTGGGTTGTGAGAGCAGTTTCATTAACCTTGACTCAAGATCAGAGTCTTTTCTATCTCCATCCTCAGTTGGACATTTATCTCTTGGTCTCTTTGGTCTTGGACTTAGTCAACACTTTAGATTTCACCACGGTGTCAGTCAAACGAATCAACTTATCTTATGCGTGTGCAAACTAGAATTCATTTTAGAGAATTTCACGAAGAAGACAACCAGGGATTCCCATTCAAAAACAACTCCTTGTTGGGAGAGAACCCTCTCTTTGAGGGAGATTCTTGAATTCCTCCTAGATCACAATCCTCAGAGGAAAAGTTACCTAGTCCCAAGATGTCAGAAGAAAGACAAGGTAGAGGCAGGTCTTGACAGAGAGACCTATCTAATGGTACCAACCATCACACTAGTCAACATTCCTCAAGTCCATCAGACCCTGGTGAGGAAGAGATTGATGAATGTCTCTAGGATAAGAGGTTTGTAAAACTCATGAAAATAATCCTAAATCAAGATAAGGAACAATACTTCCTCAACCTAGCAGAGCAAGGCGCTCAACTTCCACCTCACTTCAAAGCTGAGGATATCATTGCTAGAAAAGAAGAGACACCTATGACACTCATAACTAAACAAATGCAAGGTATGCAAATGGAATTACAAAAACTCCAAAAGGAAAAAGAAACACCCAATGCAAGGTTTTCTTTAAACATAATCTATCCTTTTCCTTTTGACAGAGATTTGTACTTGCCTCCGTTCCCGCGTGGGGTTGAAATTCCACGGTTTGATAAGTACAATGGTCACTCTAATCCACAAGATCACATCCAAGAATTTTGTGCTCTTTGCACATAATTTATGCATGATGAGACATATCTTATGCGTCTCTTTCCTTGGAGTTTGAGTGGCCAAGCTATGGAGTGGCTCTCAAAGTTACCCACTGGTATAAAATTTTTTGATGAGCTGATAAATTTGTTCTTGTAATAGTACTCTTACAATATTCAACATCCTGTGATGATGATTGATTTATGTAACATGAAGAAAAACATAGGAGAACCCTTTCTGACCTTTCTTCAACAATGGAGAAAGATGTTTTCTAGATACCCACGCATCATGCCTGAATCTGAAAAGATGGATATTTTTGCTAGTGTTTTGATTCTAGAACTAAACTACCCTCTTCAGATGCAATGTCCACCCTCTTTCAAGAAAATGGTGGAAAACGCCATGAAAATAGAAGATGTGCTTGTTAAAAAGGGTGACATTACCCTCTATAAAGAAAACAAGTTTGGTTCCAGTTCCAAAGACAAATCTAAATATTGGAACAAAAACAAGCATGTGGTAAATGACGGAGTAGTCGATTACTCTGCTCCCCTGTCAAAACCCACAGTCTTCAATTTGACAAGTGGCTCCAAGGCCCTAAAAACTGCTGAAAATACCACTAAAACATCATCTTCTAAAGGGACCAGTAGTTTTTTGAAAGACAAACCATGGATTAAACGTAAATGAGACTTTGACTCTTTAGGTGAGTCCTATGAATCTGCACTTAAAACTCTACTAGCAAACAAGCTGCTCACATTTCCAGATAACTCCAAACCATATGATCCAGAAATCAAACCTAAATGGTGGAGAGACAATGATTTCTATCAATTCCATAGAAACAAAGGACACACAACAGAAAATTACATGAGGCTCAAACATGAGATCCAAGATCTCATTGATAATGAAATAATTGCGGTTGATAATCACAACAAGAATGCTGACCATAAGGCATTCAAAGATCCTTTCCTAGACCATCACAAAGGATAAAATTCTAAGAAAGGCACTCAAATCAATCACACTTATTCCAATGATGACTAAAATGTCATCAACATGCTTGAGCCATCTCATTCTAAATATTGCAATGTCATCATCGTCAAGCAGAAAGAGAAAGAGTCTTGATCGGCCAATGCAGTGACTTGAGCGCAAGCAAAAGTCACCGTGGGGGGTTCTAGATCTTCAAACCCTTCATCAACTTCCAATAAACCATCGGTATCCAAATCCTAGGTACCTCTTAGCAAACAAACCACTGTGGGTACCTCTAAAGTCTCACAGTCCAAACAACTGACTTTGTCGAATACTATGGACTATAGCATCGTTGAGCAATTGCAGAGAACCTCTACCCAAATTTCAATCTTCGAATTGCTCAAACTCTCTCCATCTCACAGAGAGGTCCTGGATAAAGCGCTATCAACTACCAATGTCCCTAAGGACTTGGATCTGGATCAGTTTCAATCCATGGTGGGTCACTTGACCTCGCCACATTACCTATCATTCTCAGAAGAAGATGACAACTCTTTAAGTCATCCACACAATCTTCCCTTGCATGTCGAAGTCTTGATCCATAAACACCGTGTCAGACAAGTCTTGATAGATGGAGGCGCAAGGTTGAATATATGCACATACAGGTTAATCAAGAAACTAGGCTTTTCAGAGAACGTCATTTATCTTAAAAATAAAATCACTATCAAGGTGTATGATGAACAAGAAAGATCTTCTAAAGGTCTTGTAACTTTACCAATCCGAATAGGTCGTGTTGAGAGGGATGTTACCTTCCAAGTTCTAGATCTCCCACTGGCCTACAACATTCTATTGGGAAGACCTTGGATCCATGAGATGCAGGCAGTGCCATCAACGTTCCATCAGTGCATCAAATCCCTGTTCAATGGTGTAGAAGTCACTGTTCCTGCAGACACTAGTTATGCCTGTAACACACTAAGACAAGTAGCAGATACCCTTGTCCCACACAATAGTGATGCATCCAACTCTGAATCAGCTACAAATTTATTGAAAGAAATGGAAAAGAACCTCAAGATAAAGGACACAGGTATGGGTGGATACACAGTGGAACCTGTATTGTCACTCACATCTCTTCCCAGATCACCTAGGTCTTATGGAAAACTGTCATAAGAGATGAAACCAACAACACCCCAAGAAATCTATGATGAGACCTTTGTTAAAGCCAATACACCATTAGAAGATGAACAGGAGGAAAGAGCCATTCTGGCTTGGTTATATAAGGAACCCAAAGATAATGAAGATGAACAACGTGTAATACCCCCCAAAAAATTTGGTGTGGGGTATAAGGTGGCTTGTAAAATGAGTTATTTGGGTAAAGGACCCATTGGACCTAATCAAAATGGTCTTAAAGAACCTATCTCTACTGACTATAGATGACCTAGAGACACCACAGGTCTAGGATTCTTATCCAAGAAAGAATAAAGAGTGAAGAATCGCTTAGATAAATGAAAGGGACATCAGGTTCTGGAAGAACAGAACACAACAATAGGAAGCATTGACATACCCACTCGCAACTGGGATGATTCAGATGATTACGATGCAGAGGATGTATATCCTTTTACCATTCCTCCCAATATTTTGGCTCTTCTATTTGATGAAGGTACAGGCTACTGAAGAGCATGTTCTAGAGGAATCACCAATGACTTCTGATCAGTCAGAAACTACTGAATTTGAACAAGATCTGGATATAGAAGAAAGGAGTCTAACCATAGCAGAGTTTTTAGGTAGAACTCATCCAAACTAGGGGCAAAGAGTAGATCTCACTCATGTCCTGGATATGAAACCAAATGATGAAATAGAATCCCATGAATATGAGTTTGACAGTCTTTTAGAGGGAACTTTAGACATAGATATGGATACCACACACAAAGTAGGTGAAGGCTTAGATGTTAGATCAGATGAATTGGGACCTCCTATTTCTGACATGGGCTTCGATGATGTCATTAGGGCTCTTTCTGATTTGAACACATCTATACAAGGTTTAGGTTTAGGACTCTACTTAATAGTCAATGTCTATGATGAACATACCGTGAATGCCCTCAAACCCAGTGAACCTTTTCCGCTAATGCATCCTGAACTCATTGATTGGTCCTTACAAGGACAACCTACTAAAATGCCTATATTTCCCAATGACTATGCTTTAGCTTGCTATCTTAACACTGCTGAACCTGTCACTTCTTCCACTAGTGAACCTAGTGTGAGCATGATTGAAGTGGACATCAAGTATCTCAGTTATAAGATAAAAATGAGAAAAAGAAAAGGGTTTGAAGGCAAAAACCACATTGTGGTGGTTTTAGAACCAAAAATAGTAAAAATGAAAAAGACCCATCCAAAGGTGAAAACCTCTCTAAGGCGCCTGAGGATGGGATGCTTGATGTCTTGCCTAGTCATTTATAGGAATGATCATCAGTGCTCATAGAACCAACTCAACCAGTGAATATTGGTACAGAGGAACATCCACACATCATTCATGTAGCTAAATATTTTTCTATAGAAGAGCTCAAGGAATTCACATAATTCTTTAAAGAGAAGAAGATAAACTTTGCATGGACATACTCAAATATGCCTGGTTTAGATCCAGATCTTATCATGCATCATCTCTCAATAGCTCCTGGAGTAAAACCAGTAAAACAAAAACTCAAAAAAATGCACCCTCATGTTGCATTACTTATCAAGGCTGAACTAGAAAAGTTACTCAAACCTGGATTCATCCAAGCTATTGACTATGCAGAATGGATATCCAACATCGTACCAGTATCAAAGCCAGACAAATCTATCATAGTTTGCACTGATTTAAAGGATATCAACAAATCATGTCCAAAGGATGACTTTCCTTTGCCTAACATTGATATGATTGTGGACATGACTGTTGGGTATGAAATGTATTCTCTCATGGACAGTTTCTCAGGGTACAACCAAATCAAGATTGCTGCAGAGGATCAAGAAAAGACTACCTTCACATGTGCCTGGGGAACATTCTGCTAGAATGTCATTCCTTTCAGTTTGAAAAATGCAGGAGCTACCTATCAAAGGGTAGTAACAAATATCTTCCATGATATGATGCACAAAACCATGGAAGACTATGTGGATGATACCCTGGCTAAATCAAAGAAACAATCTCTGCACCTACAAGATTTAGGCCCAATCATGGATAGAATGGAAAAGTTTAAATTATGGTTGAATCCTAAGAAATGTGCATTCGGTGTCACCTCTAGAAAGCTATTGGGTTACATTATCTCAGCTAAAGGCATCAAAGTTGATCCTGAAAAGGTGCGAGCGATACTGGAAATGTCACCTCCCAAGAACATAAGTCAAATGAGAACACTCCAAGGGAGAATCCAGTCTATCAAAAGGTTCATCTCACAGTTGGCTGATAGAGCACAACCATTTACCAAGACTCTACGCAAGGGCATTACTTATCAATGGAGTGAAGAATGTGACAAGAGTTTCACTCAAATCAAGATGTACCTAGCTAATCTGCCAGTACTCATGCCACCTCAACAAGGCAAACCATTGATTCTGTACATTTCAGCTACCTCAACTTCACTGGGGGCACTGCTAGCGCAAGAAGGTGAAGACAAGAAAGAATGTGCTATATACTATATCAGTAGAACATTGGTGTCCTATGAGATGAATTACTTTATGATTGAGAAAGCATGCCTGGCAGCAGTCTTTGCATCTCAGAAATTGCGTCACTACATGTTGGCTCACTTAGTCAAACTGGTGGCTAAAATTGACCCTTTGAAGTATCTCCTAAGTAAAGCGACCCTCACTGGAAGATTGGCTAAGTGGGTTATGCTTCTTAGTGAATTTGACATAGAATATATTGAGCATAAAGCGATCAAAGGGAAAGAAATCGTAGATCAACTGGCTGATGCTCTACTACACGAAAATGAACCAATCAATGTTGAGTTCCCAGATGGATCTATTTTTCACATCACTCACAGATCCTGGAAAATGTTCTTCGATGGATCATTCATGCAACAAGGGTTAGGTGCAAGGATTTTGTTTTTGACTCCTCAAAACTATTCCATTCCAAAGGTGTACAAGCTCATGTTTCCTTGTACAAACAACATAGTAGAATATGAAGCACTGGTAAATGGAATCAAACTGGCTCTTGAATGGAATGTTTCTGAGTTACATGTCCATGATGACTCTCAACTTGTAATCAAACAAATCAATGATGTATACCAAACTTATGATGAAAAAATCATGCCTTATAAATGAATGGTCGATGACTTTAAGAAATATTTCACTTACATCACATTTCAACAAGTCCCAAGGGTATAGAACAGAGCAGCTGATGCCATGGCTACATTAGCATCCTCACAACAACAAGAGGATGACTTTCGTTATGAGTTCCTGGTGCAAGAAATCCATTTCCCTTCCTACAACTCTCCTGACTCCCAAATGGTCTGTTCAGTCATTGAACAAGAATCTTCCCATTATCACCATGTTTACTCTTACCTGCACCATCAGATCATTCCTGATGGACTAACTAGAAATGAAAAATGACACCTCATCCCCAATGCCTCACAGTATGTTCTTGTGGTCAACGATTTGTATAGGCGAGGATTAGACGGTACTTTGCTTAGGTGTCTAGAAAAAGAAGAGTCTAAACATGTGTTTTCTGAAGTCCACAAAGGAATTTGTGGTTCTCATTCTAAAGGTCTGACTCTGGCCTGAAAACTGCTTAGAGCAGGGTATTATTGGCTAGACATGGAGAAAGGAGCTATCATGTTCACAAAAACTTGCAAGAAATGTCAACTGCATGGAAATGTTATATACACTCCAGCAAGGGAGCTCATTCCTTTTGTAACACACTGGCCCTTTCAATAATGGGCATTTGATCTCATTGGGAAAATTTACCCCTCATCTTCTAATGGACACAAGTTCATTATCACAGCTACTGAGTATTTTACGAAGTGGGTTGAGGCGGTCTCACTCATTAAAGCGATAGGATAGCAGGTCTCGCTATTCATTCTAAACTACATCATTTGTCTCTATGGAATACCTTCCTCCATCATCACTAACAATGGAGGTCAATTTAAGAACAACATCATGGATGAGTTGTGTGAAAAATTCAAAATCACACAACACTGTTCTTCAATATATTACCCACAAGGTAATGGGCAAGCTGAAGCCTCGAATAAAAATTTGTTGAAAATCTTACATCATACAGTTAACAAGTCTAGAAGGGATTGGCACCTACAGATCAATCCTACATTATGGGCTTATAGAAAGAGCATCAGAACACCTACAGGGGCAACCCCATTTGCACTGGTATATGGGGCAGAAGTAGTCTTACCCCTAGAAGTAGAAATCCCATCTCTTAGGGTTTCTTTGTGCAGACTTGTACCAGATGAAGAGTACCAAGTTTTGAGACTCCAAGAACTAGAGCTACTAGATGAACATCGAAAAGTGGCCTTTGATCACCTCAGAGTTTATCAAAAAAGAATATCAAGAGGATATAACAAGAAAGTCAGACCTAGAGAACTTTAGGTGGGTGACCTTGTGTTGAGAGAAAATCCCCATAATCAGTCACACAGAGAACAAAAGGGGAAGTTTGAACCCAACTGGCTAGGTCCTTATATCATTACTGCAACATTCAGCTCTGAAGCCTATTGACTCTCCACACCTGAAGGAGATCCGCTTCGAGAACCCATCAACACTCTCCATCTGAAGAAGTTCTACACCTAAGGCATTCTCAGTGATCAGCACCATGTACATAGTAATGTCCTGAAAAAATCTAAAAATTTGGAAAAATTCCTAAAAAAATGATCATCTTGGTGAAAACCTAGCAATGGGTGCCTTGATGTATCAATAAAAAAAATAAAAAAAATGGAAAAATACAAAAAATTTGAAAAAGAAGAAAAAGTGCCTTGGTGAAAACCTGGTAAACAGGCCCATGGTAGAAAAAATAGAATCTCTACCAAGTAGGTGAAAACCTGGTAAACAGGCGCCTCTTGTACTCAGGGCTCCATCTATCAATGCTCAATCTTGGCAATCTTTTGCTTCAGTTTGTACATATCTTTCAATCACTTTCACGATACTCTAGTTCTTTTGAGAACCCTCCTAGCTTGAAACCGATCCAGAGTCATAACCTAGGGGCAATCAAATCGACTTTGTCCCCACAGTATGATTCAAGTCATTTATCACCGTCTGCTACAAGGGGCATGGGTCCCCAATCTGATCACATCTTTGGATTACACCAGAGTCAGTAATCTTGTAATTTTTGAAGGACAACTCGCTACTGACACAAGCAGGTGTTTCTCAACACCACAATCAATAGTGTTTCTTAACACTATCTTTGGATACATCTGTGTTTCTTAACACACATTGGATATCGCAAACGTAAACAATAGATCGATAGAAATCAAACACAAAGCACTCACAAGCACAATGGTGTTTCTCAACACCCTATACCTATACACATCCGAAAACTTTGAAACTGGCTGTAGTATGCTGAACTTTTATCTGTATGCTGCCTATTCTCATTGATTTCATTAATCTTTTCTTTGTCTACTACTTGTTGGTGTGGTCCCGATGATCCAACAATGTCAAATAAACTAGGTGTATGTGATAAGAGCTCCTGCATTAAGGTTGAAAAGCCTCACATCCCTCGATCCTATTTATTTGTATGTGAAGGTGAGGTCAGAACTATCTCCTTGATTGTTATTTATCTGCTTGTTTACACAAGATCGCACTTATGGTTATCTTGGATTTGAATGCCTCGATACTGGGGTACTCTTGCACTATCAAAATTGGAAACAACGTTTAGGTCATCTCAGCTTTTGTGCCTTGATGCTTACGTTAGTTTCCCATATCTTATTTGATGAAAGTCATATTCATATTCTTATGGTCGCAATGGCACCAGTAAGGATTATATCAACTCTGATGTTCCAAAAAATGTTCAATGATGAAAATTTTCAATGCTAAAGCTCAGTGACTACACCTTAGGTTGCATTCAAGTTAGTCTTGCATCTGCATAGTGTTGAAATCAGCATAATAACTTTATTTCTATCAAATGTGAAGGATTTGAGATTCTAATCTATCAATCTTCTCATCGTCAAGTGGTCTTGACACCCCTTGCTAAATCAACTATCCTGATTCTATTTTCAGGATCGAAATCAAAATCTATAGCTGACCACTTGCATTACCAATGGAAATCTCTAATTCTTTTCGTCTCATCAATCCACGTATTTTACTTTTGGTCAATCTCGGTCAACAAGACCTCTCATCAAGTACAGATTTTTTCCTAACCACGTGGGACCTCTTTCTAATCAGATCAGTTTCTTCCTAAATTGTCTAAGCAATTGAATTGTTTCTCATCACTGGGGCACCTAGCCATATTTCAATTTTTCTCCCAAGGGGGCAGGATCGGGACATCAACATTCCAGTTATCACATCTTCAATCAAAACCCCATCGCTTGGGGCATCTTAGCTTCATCGCATCAAATCAAGTTGAGATCGTCTTAAATCCAAGGCAACCTAATCAATGGTCTTATATAGTGGTGAATAAACTCGAAACCAAACAAGATTGGTCTTATATGGGCTATTCATTATTGAAACTAGATACATTGATCAAATTGGCTTCATCACTTCAAATCAAGTCAATTTGCTTGCTAATCAAATCTCTTAATGGTAATCAATTTCATCGCTTCAAATCAAATTGGTTATGTATTCAAACCAATCAAAAAGGTTTAAGAGTTCCTGACAGATGTTTATTTTCATCGCTTCAAATCAAATTGAGCATTCTGTTTTATATCTTTTGATTGATCTTCGTCCAATCAAGCTCGAACTCGGTCTTCTTCTTCAAAAGAATGGTTTCATCGCTTCAAATCAAACTATTCTTAATCTCATCAGTAATAGTTCTTTGAATTAATGCACTGATCGCACATCAATTCAAAGAGGGGAAAATGTAATCACCTAAAAATGGTCACATAAACCCTAGACCCCCAATGTCAGCAATTAATCAAGAAACCCTAATCTTGATTATTCTAAGTCCTAAATCAAACAAGCAATTCATCAAATTGAACTGATCTGACCTAAACCCTAGGACCTAATCGATCATCTTGCTTGATTAATTAATTAATTCCTAAAATCACATTACATTGGCAAATAAACTTTATATTATTATTTAATTGATATTATGACATATTAATTAAATAAAAATTACAAAATTGTCAATTAAATAAAAAAGGAATTAAATTAATTATAAAAACATAAATGTGCATCCAAAATCAATTAAATTATTAAAAATGCATATGACATCATCAAATTCAGTTGACTGATTATCAAAATGGAAACAATCCAGTTCCACTCAGTTAACCGATTCTCATTTGTTTATCATTTTGGAAACATTTCAGTTAACTGTAAAGTAATTTTGGAAGTTTCCAAGATAACTGATCAGTCAGTTCAGTCAATTGACTCTCTCAACCAATCACATCACTTGCACATGGATTGTGCTTCTTCAATAGAATCTGAGCCACTCTTTTTGTTCGATCTCGACCGTCGATTCAAGAGAGATTTCTATAAAAGAGAAACTCTTTTCCCTCACAAAAGATCCTAATCTTTTATCTAAAGTTATTATACTGTATTTTATCTTAGCTTTCTTACATGTTTTAGCTATTATATAATATTTTTTGTTTATTACTTTCAAGAAAATCAATCTAATTTAGAGCACACTTCATTTTGGGTTTAAAACTGAATATCTCATACTTTCAATTTGGTACTCTAAAATTGAATCCTAACTAGCTTGAATTAATAGCAATATGTATTTGCATTTGCATTTAGATTAATCACCAGTTTAGTTTCAGCATATAGCTTTTAAATCCTTCATTTAGGTTAGTGTGTAGTCACTGAGCTTGCAATGATCTGAGAGAAAGCTCATACTCCTGCCTTCTAGAAGGCAACAGGTCAACTCTTTCAGACATGCAGGATGAATGAATCCATATTCATTCTTGTATGCAGCTGAAGTATAATGACCATGTTGAAGTGTACTGCTAAATCAGAGGCCCACATTTAGCTAGCACACTAACAGTCCTATTGTAAATCTCTTAACCGAGTGCACACTTCATTAGTGTTGCTAAAATATCTTAACAGAGTAGATCTTAATAGGTCTCCACTTTAATACTCCTAACATGCATAAGAAAGAACACCAGAAATGGTCGATAATACAATAAAGATTATTTACTAATGATGAATGGTGAAAAGAGTTAAAATTTTTAGAGGTACCGATTCACCCCTCCCCTCTCAGTACTACTTCCCATTATCCCCCACCAATTGGTATCAGAGATAAGTCTCTTCTTGGAAAGCTTAAAGGATTAAGAGCAAAGGTCATACAATGGAGAAGTACAAACTTGATAAAAATAATGAGAATAAAAAGCTTGCAATTTAGATGTTCTATGAACAGTATAAAGAAGTGAGAATCAAGATGAGAGAGCTGTTGGATGAGAGAAAAGGAATGGAAACTCGGAGCAATGAATAATATTATCAAGAAGAAGAGATTCTAGATTTCTTTGAATCTTCAAGATTAAATACAAGTAATGCATCAGATACATCAGAAGAGAACATCACAAATCTAAAAGAGATCAATCAACATCTGACAGAGAAAATAAAGATGCTGCAAATTAGTCAAGAGACCTAGATGGTAAGAATGATTGATGTGATGAGTTCTGCTAGACAAGCTGAAACAGAAAGAACACTAGCTATTGGTGACAAGAGGAAGATTACAGAAAAGCTACAAGAAAAGAAGTTATAAATTCAAAGACATGTTGAGCATCACCATGAGATCACAAATTAGATTATTCTTATGAGTCAAGAAGAAAACATAATGAATATATAACTCATTGAAAGAGTACAGGCTATCCGTGAACTAAGAGAAGAGAAAGAAAAACTAAAGCATGAGGTTAGAGTTCAGCAATAGCATAATGAAATTATCAGAAAGGTTGAAGAAAGAAATAAAAGAATGGATTATTTTCTTGAAGGACAACGAAGAGTGAACAACAACAATGGTCTAGGCTTTACCAAAAATGGAGAATCATCAAATCAAGACAATCCAAAGAATATCTATGAAAATCCAAGACCAAGAAAGCTTACATGCAATCACTATGGAAAGAAAGGACACACATCAAATGTGAGTAGAGGCAAAATAAAAGGTATTCCTAAATCTACATCTTCATTCATAGGATTCTATCATAAATGTAACAAGAAAGGACATAAAGCATATGAATGTAAGTCTAAGATGGATCAACCAAAGAAGGAAACCTACATGCACAAATATTGTCCTAGATGCAAAATGAATGGGCACACAAGTCTTGAATGCTGGAAAAAGAAAAGGCAACCATGAAAGCCTAAAGGTCAAGAAACTCCCTATCAACCAAAGAGAATCAGTAATCAATATGTATGGGACTACAGTACATGGAAAAATTGTACAACATGTGGTAGATATGGTCACATTGCAGTAAATTGCATGAGAACATGGACCAAAAGGTATAGAGGATGGACAAACCCCGGAATGACATGCTTACACTGTCAAAAAGTTGGTCATCTCAAGAAAGACTGCAGAGACCGAATGACAGAGACAAGCACATATCCCATTGGAAACACCATTGAAGATATCAGGAGGGCTAGAGACAAAATGTGGAGAAAAGCTTCAAGAAATGATGAAGCTGGACCAAGAAATGCAAATGGTGACACCCCATCCAATGGATCCGGTGACATCACCACCCCTACTCAAGCTGAACAAGTTGATGACATGTAACTGATTGAATATTTGAAGATATTGATTTGATGATCATACAAGGCATTAAATCAGTTAATGTATTATATTGTCATTGATGTCAACTTGATATAATTTGTATGGTCATGGGTATACTGCTAAAAGAATTCAAAGAATCGATGAATCAAAGGCTATGCTACCAGTAATGCATATAAGTCAAGTATTCACTAGGTGAGCACATACACCGATGGAGTGCACCTGATGGTCAGAGTAAAAGAACAAAGTCACAGTGTTTCCCGACGAGGAAATGCTCAAAATTATCGATGATAAGAGTTACAGTGTTTCCCGATGAGAAAAACACAGAGTAACCCGACGGAAAGAATTTGAGTGTTGCCCGACGGAGAAGACAAGGACGGAGATCCCGATGACAACTGAAGTCACACCGACGGAACAATCAGTTATCACCGATGACTAACTATAGTATTGACCGATAGAACAAAGAGTTCACAAAATGACAAAATGCTTAGTTGTGAAGAAGCTAAAGATAGAGTTAACATATACTTATCATTGTTTTAATCATCCGGATAAAGCCGGAGATAAGTAATTGATTTAAAGATGCTTTGTCCAGTTGGCAAGAAGATCTCTACGAGATCAAACTGGAGATTTTATTTACATCTGTTGGCAAAGATTGTTGAACACGCCAAGATCAAGAAAGCCAAGAAAAGAGGAAATCATGTCTATAAGAGACAAACTCAATTCATTATGAATTGTGTGTGTGGGGTAAACAAGAGAAGAAGAAAGATGCTAAAGGAAATCTTAAGGAGAAGAAAGTCTTCATTTCAGTCCTGATCAACAAGCTAAAGGAAGAGCTAGATTCTGCAGACACCGATGAACAGTGAGACAAGCATCACAGAGTAGAACAAGTTTGGAGCAAAGGTATATATTTGGTTATTTTGATCAGTGAAGTAATGGACCTACAATAGAATTGAAAATATGCAATTGAGTTGTATGTATGAATAGATCATTAGTGTTTCGGTTTAACCATTGAAGCATATAAGCCTCTTAACTAAGCATGACTTAAAAGTATTTTTCAATTGAGATACATCCCAAGGAGTATCAAAATGTTTGATCACAAAAGTAGCATTAGATATGCCCGATACCTATTGACAGGCCAAGTGAGTGTTTGATCAAGGATGGTAGCATTATATGATAGATACTAGTTTACAAACTATTTATAAATCCTCTAACAAGGTCACACCTAACAATGTGTTTGTAACCTTTAACAGGGTTGGCTCTTAACAGGGCTCACTTCAGAAGAGTGAAAATTTGGGGTACCAGTCCCAGTGGTTTTTCCCTTAATAGGGTTTGTATGTTAAAAATCCATGTGTTATGTGTGTATGATTCATTTATTTACTGTTTTGTATCTTACATAGTTAATTCTAGATTGATCGGTATACTCTGCATATTTATTGTATTTCAGTAAATAGGTGACTTCTTATCGGTAAACATACAAAAGAAGGTTTAACAAAGCAATCCAACGAGTAGTAAATTGATATAGGTATTTCATGGCACTCATCTTGCAGGACATAAGATAACTTGACACATAATTTATGGTTATAAGTTTGAAGGGTTGATTTAAGGATTAATTTTTGAGGCCACTGATTCACCCCCCCTCTCAGTTATTTCTAACAATTGGTATCAGAGCTTGTGTGCTTAGAAAGGAAGGTTTCAAGACCTAAGATAAATATCATAAGATGAACAAACGAGATGTGCCCAAGTTGAACAAAGATAATTTTTCTTCATGGCAAAGCAGAATAAGACTCCACTTATTAGGTATTGGTAATGATGTTACTCAATACTTAGATGTTGAATATGTGTTGTCCACAGGAGCACCAACAGTCAAACAATTGAGAGAGAAGCATGAGCACAATTGCATGATGATAGAGCTTTCTACCTCACTCTACGATGCTAAATTTGAAGATGTCAAAACCTGCAGAACTGCAAAGGAGATGTGGGATGAATTGATGCTTGTACATGGTGGTGACAAGAATGTTTTGAGAGCCAAGGCAGAAAGCCTTAGAGGAAAATTTGATGATCTCAAAATGAAAGAAGGAGTAAACATCACTCAGTACAACACAAGAATCAAAGAGGTAGTCAATGCTATCCGAGGAGTTGGAGGTGTAGTAGAAGAAGATACAGTGGTAAGTAAAATTCTAAGAACCTTACTGCCTACTTATGCTATTAGAGTATCTGCCATTCAATAAATGAGAGCAGTAGAAAATAGCAATGTTACTCTAGACAGTTTGATTGGAAGACTGATTACATTTGAGATGAATAACTTTGATAATAGTGTCTTACTAGACATAGAGTCTACATTCAAAACTTCTATGAGAATAAGTAAATCAATTCATAAAAACACCATGAGAAAAGATAGTGATAGTGAAAGTGAAGAAGATGATCTTGATGAAATTGAAGCACTTATGGCTAGAAGAATGCAAAGAGGCAAAGGTAAATACAAAGGTAAATTACCACTTGTTTGTTTTAATTGCAAAGAGATTGGACACTTTTCTACAAGATTTACTAACAGAAGAAAAGATGATAGAAGTAATGACAGATCATTTGAAAATAAGTCTGACAGAGGTGATTACAGAAGCTACCAACAATTAGAAAGAAGAGATACCTGAGACTATAAGGACAAAGGAAAGAAGGCCAGTTACCTAGTAAAATGCAAAGATGATGATACTGACACTGAATCTGATGAAGACATCGAGATGGTGTTTGTGGTTGTAAAGGATGATTCAGATGATGATGAAGAAAGGTATGTAGAAACAAATCTCATATCTAAGGTTAGCAAAAATGATGTTTGGATCATAGATAGTGGCTGCACTCACCATATGACTGGTGATAAGAAAAAGTTTGAGACTTTTGAATACTATAAAGGTGGTTCAGTAAGAATGGGTAATGACACACCTTGTCCAGTTGAAGGTAGAGGAACCATAATGTTGAATAACCAGATAAAATGTGAAAATGCTTATTGGGTAAATGGATTGAATTATAATCTATTAAGTGTTTTTCAGTTGAATAATTCAGGTCATAGAGTAGCATTTGAAAATAAGAAGGAAAAGATCTTCAATAAATTAGGAAATATGATTGGTACCGGTGAGCAGACAAAAGGTAACTTATTCTATTTGAATGATACCGAGTCCACTTGTTTGATTGCTAAAAATGAAGACATATGATTGTGGCACAAAAGATTGTGTCATTTGAATTTTGACAACATGATAAAGATTAGAAAAAAGAGAAATTTCAGAGGCTTACTAATGATGACCAAGCCCGACAACATCATGTGTAAGAATTGTCAAAAAGGTAAAATGACAAAGTCTATTTTAAAAGAAAAACCCATACATCTGATGCAATTCTAGAATTAGTCCATACTAATTTATGTGGACCTATGAGGACAAAGAGTTATTATGGAGATATATATTTTATTCTCTTTGTTTATGATTACTCTAGAATGATGACAGTCATGTTTCTAAAAGATAAATCAGAAGCATTTAAGATGTTTAAATGGCACAAAGAAATGGTCGAGAAGCAAAGTGGTAAGGAGTTAAAGTGCTTAATATCGGATAGAGGAGGGGAATTTATTTTAGATGAATTTACTAACTTTTGTAATGAGCATGGAATCAAAAGATAGGTCTTTGCACCGAGAACACCACAACAGAATGGAATTGCTAAAAGAAGGAACAGATCCATAGTTGATTGTGCAAGGACACTGATGATAGAGAAAGGCATCACCCAAATCTTCTGGAGGGAATCTTTCAGTACTACTATTTACACATTGAACAGAGTACAATTAAAGAAAGACACAAAAAAGACACCTTATGAGATATGGTATGTATACACACCCAACGTAAGTTATTTCAAAAAATTTGGTAGTCAATGTTATATCTTAAAAGATGATAGAAATAGAAAAATTGACTCCAAGAGTGATGAAGGAATCTTTCTAGGGTATTCTACCAAGAACAAGGCTTATAAATGTCTAAACAAAGCCTCTAACAAAATTATTGAAAGTGCAAATGTAAAGATAGATGAATTTGTAGAGAAGAATGAAAAGGAAAGCACTAAAGAACCAGAGGAATAAAATAGGTTTACTTACAATGAGGAACATGAAACTCTACCCTACCAACACTGTAGAGCTCTCGAGCAATAGATCATTGCACCCGAGCATCAGGTTACATATACCAACAATCAAAATATTGCTCAAAATGATGCACAAAGTGATGGAGAACATAATGAAGAACAAAATGATGATCAAGCTGATAGACAAAGAGCTAAACCTATACTTGCAAGATATGTCAGAAGGAACCATCCATAGAACTAGATCATTGGAGACAAGAAGGCTAGTATGAGAACCAGAAGTAAGTCTCTAAATACAAGATCTCTTATTTGTGATTATGAGCCCAAATCTGTCAATGTTGCACTAGATAATGATGAATAAATAAGTGCTATTAATGAGGAGATTGAACAAATAGAGAAAAACAAGACATGGACACTTGTACCAAGACCAGATGACAAGAATGACATCGGTACAAAATGGATATTCAGGAATAAGATGAATGAGAATGGAGAAGTCACAACAAATAAAGCAAGACTAGTATGCAAGGGGTGTGCACAAGAAGAAGGAATTGACTATTGAGAGACCTTTGCACCCATTGCTAGGCTAGAAGGAGAAAGAATATTACTTTCTTATGCTGCATATAAAGGATTCAAGGTATATCAAATGGATGTCAAGTTTGCATTCCTGAATGGAATACTTGAAGAAGAGGTATACATTGAACAACCAGGATGGTTTGTTGATCCAGACAAAAGGGACACGGTATGTAGACTTCACAAAGCCCTGTATGGATTGAAACAAGCACCCTGAGCCTGGTATGAAAGACTTCGTCACTATCTTATAAGTATTGGATTTGTAAGAACTAGTGAAAATAGTAATCTTTATTTGAAGGAAGATACTGATGCTAATATTTTGATTGATGAGATATTTTTTGATGACATCATATTTGGAGGCAATGATATGCTATGCAAATCATTTGCAAATGAGATGAGAAAAGAATTTGAGATGTCTATGTTTGGAGAGATCAAGTTCTTTCTTGGTCTATAGATCATGCAACAAGATGAAGGTATTTTCATTACACAATCCAAGTACATCAAAGAAGTACTAAAAATATTCAAGATGGAAGAATACAAACCAGTTGAAACATCGATGGCAATTGGATGTAAGATGAGAAAGGAGGACAAGTCATCAGAGGTAAATCAAACTTTGTACAGATCAATGATTGGAAAACTCATGTATGCTGTACATACTAGACTAGATATTGCACATGCAATAGGAATAGTTGCTAGATTTTTTTCTAATCCCAGAGACTCACATATGACTGCTGTGAAAAGATTTCTCAGGTATCTAAAGAATACCAAGGAAGATGTCTTATGGTATATAAGAGAAGGAAAATTTGAAATTAAGGTCTTTACCGATGTCGATTGGGCTGGAAATCTTGATGACTGGAAGAGCACAAATGGAGAAGCATTCTTCATGGGTGACAAACTTGTCACATGGATCATCAAGAAACAAGGATGCATCTCACAATCTATTACAAAGGCAGAGTATGTCGCTGCTGCTGCAAACTGCTCAAATATTGCATGGATCAAATATTTAATGGAAGGTATGTATATGAAAATTTTAGAACCTGTAATTATCTACTATGATAATACCAGTGCAATAAACATTTCCAAGAATCCATTCATGCATGCTAAAACAAAGCATATTGCCATCAAGTATCATTATTTAAGAGAACAAGTTTAGGAAAATGAGGTGATACTTGAGTATGTGAAATCAAAGGAACAATTGGCCAATATCTTCACCAAGCCATTGCCCAAGGATGCATTTATGTACTTGAGAAAGAGACTAGGGGTCAAACCCTTGTCTACTGGTCAGTAAGCTGACTAGAAGGTTGCATCAACCTACATATTATCAAAATATCATTCATGCTGATGCAAGCAGAGAGATGGACTTCAAAGATAAATCTATACACAACAAGGTATCTTGAGAAACATAGTTATTACTGATGAATTGGGAAATTCAACGAATATATTATGGATAAAAAGGATCCACTTGACATAACTGCCAAAATCTTTTTTGAAAACATAAGATGTTTGGCATTGCTGTCAAAGGGAGAGAAATATCTCATTATCATACTGACAAAGGGAGAGATTATATCCATTATCATCTCAGGGAGAGAAAATATAAAGGGAGAGAAAATATCAAAAGACAAAGGGAGAGATTTTGATACAGAAGGAGAACACATCACACCAAAGAAAGAAAAGATTCTACATCTATCCAATGAAGGGATTGGAGATAGATGGAAAGTTGTAAGAATCAAATCAAAGCTATTTGAGCTCACCAATAGAAAATTTTTTGTAATAGTTACATTAGGAAAGCTTGATGAAACTATATATTTCATAATGTATTAGCAATAGTATAAGTATGATAATGTAGTATGTTGCCATCAATGCTAAAGGGAGATATTGATAACATGTAACTGATTGAATGTTTGAAGATATTGAGTTGATGATCATACAAGGCATTAAATCAGTTAATGTATTGTATTTTCATTGATGTCAACTTGATATAATCTCTATGGTCATGGATATACTGCTAAAAGACACCAAAAAACTGATGAATCAAAGGCTATGCTATCAGTAATGCATATAAGTCAAGTATTCACTAAGTGACCACATACACCAACAGAGTGCACCTGACGGTCAGAGTAAAAGAAAAAAAGTCACAGTGTTTCCCGATGAGGAAATGCTCAGCATTACCGACGAGCATAGTTACAGTGTTTCCCGACGAGAAAAACACAAAGTAACCCGACGAAAAGAATTTTAGTGTTGCCCAATGGAGAAGACAAGGATGAAGATCCCAATGAAAACTAAAGTCACACCGATGAAACAATCAGTTATCACTGATGAATAACTGAAGTATTGACCGATAGAACAGAGAGTTCAGAAAACAACAAAATGCTTAGCTATCAAGAAGCTACAGATAGAGTTAACAGATACATATCATTATCTTAATCATCCAGATAAAGCTGGAGATAAGTAATTAATTTAAAGCTGCTTTGTCTAGTTGGCAAGAAGATCCCTACGAGATCAAATTGGAGATTTGCTTTAAATCTTTTGGCAAAGATTGTTGAACACACTAAGACCAAGAAAGCCAAGAAAAGAGGAAATCATGTCTATAAGAGACAAACTCAATTCATTACAAATTATGTGTGTGGGGTAAACAAGAGAAAATGAAAGATGCTAAAGGAAATCTGAAGGAGAAGAAAGTCTTCATTTCAATCCTGATCAACAAGCTAAAGAAGAGTTAGTTTCTACAGACACCGACGAACAGTGAGACAAGCATCATAGAGAAGAACAAGTGTGGAGAAAAGATATATATTTGATTATATTGATCAGTGAAGTAATGGACCTATAATAGATCTGAAAGTCTGCAATTGAGTTGTATGTATGAACAGATCATCAGTGTTTCAGTTTAACCATTGAAGCATAGAAGCCTCTTAACCGAGCAGGACTTAAAAGTCCTTTTCCATTGAGATATATCCCAAGGAGTATCAAAAAGTTTGATCACAAATGTAGCATTGGATATGCCCGATGCCTATTGATAGGCCAAGTGAGTGTTTGATCAATGATGGTAGCATGATAATAGTTGACAAACTATTTCTAAATCCTCTAAAAAGGTCACACCTAATAGTGTGTTTGTAACCTTTAACAGGGTTGGCTCTTAACAGGGCTCACTTTAGAAGAGTGAAAATTTGGGGTATCGGTCCCAGTGGTTTTTCCCTTAATAGGGTTTCCACATTAAAAATCTATGTGTTATGTGTGTATAATTCATTTCTTTACTATTTTGTATCATACATAGTTAATTCTGGATTGATCGGTATACTCTGCATATTTACTGTGTTTTGGTAAATAGGTGACTGCTTATCGGTAAACATACAGAAGAAGGTTTAACAAAGCAATCCGACAAGTAGTAAATTGATATAAGTATTTCATGGCATTCATCTTGTAGGACAGAAGATAACTTGAGACATAATTTGTGGTTATAATTTTGAAGGGTTGATTTAAGGATTAATTTTTGAGGCCACTGATTCACCCCCCCTCTCAGTTATTTCTAACACAAGTATGTATGGAACTGCACTACACCAAGTCATATTTTGCATCAGTTACATTATACAAATTGATAGATAATCAAAATCTAAATGAATAAAGATGTATATTATGTTACTTGTTAAAATTATGAGAAAAAAACACCATCGGTAAGCACATACTAAAAATCATCAGTGAACATAAAGGATGAGTTGTCTACACTTACTGATAATTGTCGGTCAACACATAGAATGACTAAGTTGCTAATGTAACTCGACACCTGTCGGTAAGGAAGCAAGGTTATAAAGTTGTTATGACACAACACCGATTTTCGTTGGAGAAATAAAAATCTTAACAGATATCCTGAGTATCATGTCAACACCAACAATGTTATGTGAGAGTCTTCCCAACGAACTTTGTCTTCATGACCCGATGAGTCGTTGAGCATTTATGATAGCCTGAGGGAAAAATTCTATAAATACTCAACAAGAGTACTTCATTTCTCACACGTGATTTGAAGAGAGAAATGAGAGCAAAAACAAAGAGATAAGAGATCAAATAGCAGAGTGACCTTGAGTCGATTCAGTGCACAACAAACGGATCATTCAAAAGCTTCACGGATCGAAGTAAGTACCGAGCGCAACAAAGAACTCTGTTATTATTTTCAAGAAAGCCCTAAATTTGAAAAATGATGGAAACCACTTCAAGATCTGTAAAGATCAAGAATGATAAGAAGAATATGGTTAGGATGATAAAGAACAACACTTGTGTGGAACCAAAGTACAAGATATGCCTGGAGATTGCATCGCAACCTGATGAATCTGACGTATTTTCTAAGATTCCACCTAGGGTTTTGCTAATAGAGGATGTAAGGTCCTACATTCACTATAAGCTCAATGAAATAGGTGATCTGGAGATAGAACAAGCTTACCAGAAGTTGTGTGATGTAGAAGGGAACCTGAAGGAAGAGCACAAACACTTAGAGGTTAAAGGGATACCTAATGCCCTATATTTCCTGAGGGTATTCAAAACTGACTGGATTAGGTTAGTTTTGAGAAGAATGCATGATCAGAAGTTGTGGTTAGATCAACCTAATCAAATCACTAAGGATGTCGTTCATGCTATAACTAGTTTTCCAATAACCGACAAGCCTAAGGCACACAAGCATCCCTTCAGGCTAGAAGTTGAAAATCTCACAAAAGCTATGTGGGATAATAGAGGCCTTAAGGTTAACACCATCACCGACGAGGAACTAAGGTTTGGTGCATGTGTGATTGGTTACAAGATCTTCCAAGCAAGCATGCTTAACATCATTGCATCTACAACAGTAAGCACAACCTACAAGATAGTGACAAAGGGAATACAGATGGATCTATGTGAGATCCTTTTAAAGAAACTTGATGAGAACATGACAAAAATCAAGTCTCCAAAGACTAACACATGTAAGTTCGGTTCACTCATCATGTGTATATTATTTTACTTTCAAGAATACTTTCCTTCAGTAAAAAAAGTGAAATGGGATACTACAAAGTTGGTCACACTGCAAATTAGTGAACTTATTAAGTCACTAGGAGATAATTTTGATTCAATAATGACTGCATACTTCCTTGAATTCAAGGAAAAGATGATGGAAAGAGTGAGGATCCCTGAGAAACTAATAGAAAAACATAGGGATGATATATGTTTTATGGTAGATACAGACTTCACCCACATAAAACCGGTTGTACCAAGAACAACTTGGTTATCCCCTTTTGACTATGAAATCAACATAGATCAAGCAACCAATGCAATTGATGCATTGATCAATGAGCCACTTGACAGCAAACAACCAAGGTTTGACACTTATGAAGAGGCCAAGTCAAAGATAAAAATAGGACTAGTGATTAAGAAAACTATCAACGAAAAGAATAAGATGGTTAAGAATCTTGAAAATATTCTATCGGTTAATGAGGAGGAACAAACAGAGGAAATCGATGAATAGGGTACCATCAGTGAAGGACAAGATGAGGAGAAATCAGATTTTGAGGCCACTGAATCTGATACACCTCCACCTCCTACAAAGAAACAAAGGACAAGGAGCCAAACAACAAAAGATACTACACCTCTGAAGAAAGGTCAAGTAAGGACCTATAAGAGGAAGTATCCAACAAAGAAAACAAAGCAAAAAATAGAGAAGAAAACACCTACAAAGAGGAGGAAAAGAATGGTCAGGACTAAAGCTGACATTGAGGATTCTAAAGAGGATGAGCCTGATTTAAGTAAGAAAAGTTTTCTTGCTAGAACAATTGATGAGATTGCTGAGTCAATTGCTACTACCAGTACCATGACTGGTAGAAAGATCAGACAATGGGATATCCTTGAACCAGAAGACCAAAACAAGATACAAGATGCCATAATTAGGGAAATGGTCAAGTTTAAATATGTACCAGTGGAGTTTATAGGCCAAATACCCAAAGAGCTGGGTAATAGAATTTGACAACAATGGTCATATGCTCTTCATATAGAAAAAGAAGCAAGGGAGAGAGTACTTGTCACACTTATGCCTCCTGAATCAAAGATGGAATAAATCTAGGAAATAATGAAGAAGCACTCAAGAAAATTTGTAGCTAAGGTTAGAGCCTACAAACTGCTAGAAGGTAAGTTTATTGAGCTAGACAGTATGACCGAGACCAAATGGAGACAATTCCTAGATCTTCCTGTAGAGTCAACAAGTCATGAGAATCAATTACTTCTCACCGACACACCTCATGTAGAGGAGGAAAAAGATAAGGAAAGTCCTCAGCACATTGCTTTGGACAATGTAGATAATGCTGAGCTAATTGACTTAGACAAAGTCATGGATGATCTTGACATTCAAGACATCACTTAGTATGAATCAGATAAAGATCCCCAGAAAGAAGATGATGTAATCTTTATATCTCTTAAGGATCAAATCAAGCAACAAGCATTGGAGACCCAAGGAAATAAACACATGGATGTTGCTAATGAAATATGGATGAACACATCAATAATTAACATTACAGGATTGGACCTTGTTGATCAATTACAAAAAGATGAAGATGTCACAGCTCAACAGGATCAAACCAATGAGTAGGACACAAATCAAGATGCAGCATAGGTGAGCACTTAGGATAATATGCCAGTGCTAATAAAGGCCATAAATCTGCTAGAAGGTAATGCAGAATCTAAAGCAGTAGATACTAGCATACCTGAGGAAAAGGGTGATGTTGAGGCAAAGGACACAACCAATGCAACCAAGGATACAACTAAAGAATAAGCTGCAACCGATGATCAAAAAGACAAATATACTGATCAAAGCAAAGAGGAAGCATAAAAAGTAGAAGAGGAAAAGCAGAAAGAAAAAGGTGAAGAAGCCAAAGCAGATGAACAAGAGAAGAAATCGGAAGAAAAATCTACAGAGACACACAAGGTTGATGGAGAGACGTCTTCACCAAACCGACAGGTGAACCCCGAGCAGAAAAAACAAGAGTAATCTTCAACAAAACCTTCACCAAGCGCATCAGAAAAGACAACTAAACTAGCAATGGTAGTTCATACATCTGCATCCACACAAATCTCAAGGAACAAGAAAAGCAAGCATAAGAATCCAGTGGCATTGGATGAAATCATTGAGATTCCAAGTTGTGATCCCAGGACATTGGATCCAACTGAATTAACAAAGTATGCAAGAATTTGTGAAAGGAAAGCAATGCAAGAAAAGTTGAGAAAAGCCACCAAAGAGGCAAAGGTACTTGAAGTAGCATGAGGAATACTTAAACAAATTGTACTTGATGTAGATTTTGATCAAATATCCCCAATACTTGATCAATTAGTGGTTCTCATAGATGCAATTACATCTTAGAACATAGATGCTGAGAAGGCCATGGAAGATAGGCTTGAACAAAAATATGAGTTCAAATAAGCTGAGAAGATAAGCCAAGAAGTGGCATTGCAAAAGGTAAAGGTTTTTGAACTGGTTAGCACAATAGATCCAATAATCTCAGAAGCTATTACCTTGATACAAAATTTATGCATGCTCGATCAACTCACCAAGGAGTATACCAACAAGATAGCACAGATAGATGCTAATCTTCAAACAAGTGCACAAAGTCTCACGAATAGTGAAGAGGCAATCAAATTGCACAATGAGCAGCTCAAACAAGCTCAAAAATTGAGACAAGACATACAAATTGTAGAGACACAATTCAGAGATGAGGTAAATGATCTTCAAGTACAACTCTTACCAACACTCTCACTACTGCAACAACATATGACAAAGGCAAGAGCACTAATAGCCACCCCAAAAATTTCAGTCCTAGACAAAATTTATGATATACATGCAAGAATAGAGCTAGAGCACATGACACTAGAACTCCTGAAAGAAAAATGGGAGCAATTGCTCAAATATATCAAGACAACCCATTCACATATTCTTGACACGTTGTAAGTTACACATTTTTGACAACTTATAAGTTGTACATTTTTGTCATGAGTATCAAATATATGGGGAAATGATATGTACAGTCAACATTAAAAGGGGAAATGAAAGGAAGAAATGATTTGTACAGTTAGTCATTTGAAAGAGAAAAGAACAGGGAATGTATAGTACAGAGGCAAGTATACATGTACATATACTTATACTATACCGATGCATATAGTTAGGGGGAGTCATATAATGACAAGGATATATACATGGTGTACATACTAAACACTTTAGTATTATGCACATATCATTTTTTTATACTAATGTCAAAGGGGGAGATTGAAGGCATTATATTTTTCCATTAATATATACAAGGAAAAAATGATCTACAACATCGGTTTACACTACACCGATAGACAGGGCACAACACTACCCGACGCAAAGGTTACCTGATACTGCCAAGTACAAAGCATCCCGAAAAACACTAGTCAATGTTACCCGATGACAAAAAGGACAAAGGAACCTGACGAGTAACCAACAGTGAAACCTGATGAAACAATAAAGAGAGGAACCCAACAGATGAAGGGAACCCGATGATCAGTTCAATGAAGGAACACCGACAGACTTTCAGTTCAACCCGACGATCAAGAACAAATAGTCAGTTACATCCCATAAAAAGTGGATCTGACTTTCCACGTCAGATAAATCACTGAAGTTTTATATTTAGCTTCTTGATTTGTTTTAAATCCATTATGTGTAGAGAAAGCAATGTAATTATTATTATTGTTTAATCAGTTCAACTTTTTTAAAACATGCAAACTAAAGGATCAAGGTCAAGTTGTATACCTTGGATCAAGAGTTAACATTGTAATGCGTGACTCTAGAATAGGTCAAATACTTGTATAAATAGATGCTCAATCTATTGTGAACATTTTTCTCAATGATGATTATAGCCACTGAGAGCATCTAAGGTTCAGACAAGAGAATTCATGCAAAAGGACATAAAATGATCAATTCAGTTTCAAGAACAAGAACACAGGCTACCGATGAGTAGGAAAAGGTATTAATCAATCACTATAGGTGATATTCATATTATGAGAGCTTTAATAGATCTATGATCAGAAATTATAGATTGCATACATTCAGGTCAAACATATTGTACTCATTCTAACAAGTGTAGTACACTTAAGAAATCCTTTTAAGGAAGGTGGACCTAACAGTCCTATTGTAAATCTCTTAACCGAGTGCACACTTCATTAGTGTTGCTAAAAGCTCTTAACAGAGTAGATCTTAACAGGTCTCCACTTTAATACTCCTAATAGGGTAGATCATCAGAAGTGATCAATTGTAAGCCTTTACTGGCTCCCTTCCATTCTGCAGATAGTGAAGTTTTGTGGGTGCCATCCCCACTGCAGTTTTTACTTCCTAACAGGAGTTTGAGTGATATCATATCTTGTGTTATGTGTTTATTACTTTCATGAATGTTTCTATGATTGTTGTAAACAATTAAGGATTATGAATTAATATTACATGCATAAGAAAGAACACCAGAAATGGTCGGTAGTACAATAAAGCTTGTTTACTAATGATGAATGGTGAAAAGAGTTAAAAGATTTAGAGGTACTGATTCACCCCTCCCCTCTTAGTACTACTTCCCATTAATCCTAACATAAGAGAATTCTCCTATCGCATATGCTTAATTTCAATATCGTTGGTATGATACAAAGTTACTAGCATAAACTGCCAATGTGAGTTTTAAAATTTAAATTAGAGGAACAACAAATTATGATGAGTAGGGAACATTAAAAATTAAATGTTATCATGGAAATAAGAATCACTTTTGGAAAATATTGAGGAAAGGGTGAAACACATGTGGAGTAGTAGGAAAGGGTAATTTATATTATGTATTACCTACCAGTAGAAGTCTGGCATTTAAATTGCTTTGGCCAAAGCTATGGAACACATGTTTTATCAAATGTGATTGGTTATTTATGTTTCATCTTCCTATTATCAGTGATTAGTTCTACTTAGACATATGGGGAAAGTAGTTAGTTTCACAGACACACCAGATTCCTTTCGATCCATCAGTGTTGTGTAACTAGACTTCTCTGGCAAGGTCAGTGCGCTCTTCATTTTAGGATGAGCCCCAGGGGAGCTAACCACTCTGTGGTTGGATGGATTAAGTGCTTGGACCACACTCTCATCTTGATATTTGTAGATGGACTGGTGTCTGATGGCGTAGGGGACTGGAGCATGCAAATGGACAATTTTCCGTTGGCATATTTGATACTGGTTCTTTACTACCTTATGGTCTTGTACATGATGTATGATGTATGTTACACAACAAGTTGGTGGGAAACCTTATTGTATTAATCCTTTTTTTTTATATTTTGTATTGTACAGTTTGATAGTATGGTCAACTTTCTTAATTGTACTTCATTCAGAGAATTGATAATTTCTAGCTTTATGAGAATAAATGTGAAATTATTTATGGGTATTTTCCTTTGATTAGTCTTAGAAATTGACCATCTATCACTATTGATTCAACATTAGAGAATTTTTAGAATTTGGCTTATGTGTTGTTTGTTGGTATTTTTGGTCTTTACATGTGGTATCAGAGCTATGTTTAAACACTAGGACCTTGGTTCTACTATTGCTAAGTTTCATACTTATGCTTGGTGTAGGAGTTAATCTGACACCCTAAATACCAAAAATAGTAACCAAGATGGATCTAGTAATGAGAGGAATGATGACCCTAATCAGAGGTTGGATCAGATCTTCGCTCTCTTGCAACAATAAGGTGATTGCATGAATCATCTCGAGAAGGATTAAAGAGATAAACAAGATGATGAGGAAAGAAGGAAGAGGGAAGAAGATCTGAGGGTAGAAGCTATGGAAACAAGAGGAAGATTTGAGGCTTGAATATTAGTGTAAATTGGAGGAAGACCTGTGTTGGAAGTAGATAGGAAAGAAGAGGAGGATAAGAGGAATGAAGAGCAGTTGAAACATAATGCAAATATAAGGACTATGGAGGTACCAAATAATAGGGAAAGAATTGCAGAAGAGATGAGAAAGGACCTCAAGAAGGCCGTACCTCATAATTTCAATGGTAAGACCATTGGTTATGAGGTTGAAGCATGGATTGTATCCATGGAAAAGTACTTTCACGTTCACAATATTTCTAGCAAATCTAGAGCTAAGTGGGGTTATTTTCAATTGATTGGTGAAGCTAGTACTTGGTGGAGCAATGAGATGGCAGAGAAGAGGATGCAGCCTAGTGAGATTTCTTGAGATGATTTTCTGGTACTATTTCGTAAGAGATGGCTACCACAGTTATACTATGATTAGAAAGTGGCTGAGTTCCAGAACATGATTCAGGGAATATTGACTGTTACTCAGTATCATGAGAGGTTCTGCCACTTGGTTAAGTATGTACCTCAGTATCAGCGGGATGAGCGGTTTAGGACCTGCAAACTTATTCTTGGACTATGTCTAGAGACAGGATCAGAGGTTGACATGCATGAGCCTGAGACTATGGACTTTGCTTTCAGGAAGACATTGAGGTAAGAAGAAAAAATACAGCAGGTGTCTACTGTAAGGGTTAATTAGAGGATTAATTCCTCTCATGGATTTAAGAGGAAATTTCATGATAACAAACCAAAGGATTATGTATGTCAGTAGGTTCAGAATATGAGAGGATAAGGTCAAGGAAATGCAGGTAGGAACACCAACAATTATGCTCAATATCAGAGCAGAGGTGACAACAGGAATGGGAACAACAACAATGATAACAGGAGGAATAAGCCTGAGGGAAAGTAGGGACTAGTGGATGGTTTCTTTACTTGTGGAGGTGACCATTATTATAGCACATGCCCTCAGTGTACAATTACCAAATATGGGAAGGGTCCCCAGGCTCAACATCAGATTCATGCAGCTATGGACTATAGGCAAGGTGACTTTCAGGCTACGCCGATCCAGTTGGCTGGTAAACTCTTTGGCCAAAATATTTCCATAATGATTGATACAAGAGCTACTGAATGTTTTATAGATCCTAGAGTTTTTTCATTTATCAGTTAGACCAGGATATATGTATGAACCATGGATTGTAGAGTATGGTAATAGGACAGAGCGTAGGGTTTAGAAATTTTGGGCTTGCAGCGAGTTAGAACTTCCAAATATTCAGATGCAAGTAAATCTCTATGTAGCCCTGTTGGGATCCTATGATGTCATTTTGGACATCAATTGGTTGACTGAGCATAAGGCTTTAGTGAAATGTAAGGACAAATCAGTTGAATGTCTTGATGATACAGGTAAACCTGTAGTACTTTAGGGTGTGAAAAGGCCCTTTGAGCTTAGAAATATTTCTTCCATGCAATTAAAAAATAAAAAGAGGAAGGGGTGCATGATGTACATGGCTTACGTCAAAGATTTTGACACTCCTCCTAGATTAGAAGATTATCCTATCTTGCAAGAGTTCCAGGATGTATTTCTAGAGGAATTACCCGAGTTACCTCTGAAGAGGGAATTTGAATTCTCTATAGAGGTAATTCTTGGAACCGAGCCTCAATCCAAAGCTCCATATCATATGAACACCACTAAAATGTATGAGCTAAAGGTGCAGTTGTTGGAACTCTTGGATAAAGGGTTCATACGCCCTATTGTGTCAACATGGGGAGCTCCAGTGATCTTCGTAAAGAAGAAGGATGGCACCTTACGATTATGCATAGATTACAAAATGCTTAATAAGGTAACTATCAAGAACAGGTATCCTCTTCCTCAAATAGATGAACTATTCGATCAGATGAAGGGAGCAACTGTGTTGTCTAAAATTGATTTGCGATCCAGATATCATAAACTCCAAATAAAAGAAGAAGATATATCCAAAACTGCTTTCAGGACAAGGTATGGACATTATGAATTTATATTCTTACCTTTTGGTTTGACTAATGCACCAAAAACATTTATGAACTTGATGAACAATGTGTTCAAAGATTGTCTGGTACATTTGTAGAGATATTTATTGATGACATTTTGATCTACTCAAAGAACATGGAGGAGCATGAGGAACACTTGCAAATAGTTTTACAACGACTGGGAGATAAGAATCTTTATGGTAAGCTATATAAATGTTATTTATATTAGAAAGAGATACATTATTTGGGTCACATCATCTCTAAAAATGGAATTATAGTAGACTTTTGCAAAGATTAAATCCATTCTTGAGTGGCCAGCTCAGTTGGTACTCAAATCAACAGATTGGAAATCCTATGGATTTTGCCTATCCAATCTTGGGAAATCCTCTTGACTTGGACAATTAACAGGTTAACCTTTGGGGGAAGGTTAAAACCTCTTCAATTTAGGCTCTACATGACCTAGGCTGGTGGGCCTTTACCTTGTATACCAAGGCTTTTTATAGAAGATGGTGATAATTGAAATCTTCCTTCACAAGTAGGACAAAATACCTTGAAGGGTAACAAACTGATTAAAACTGCAAATATTATGAGAGCAATATAATGTTTTATGAATATATATATAAATGAATGAAGTATTATAATATTTCAACAAAATGAAACAATAAACCAAGTGACTATCCTCAATAACAACTTAGATCAGTGCCTTTATCAATATGGGCAATAGAATCAATTGAAGCATCCAATCCTATGTACAACTCCACAAGACAATATCAAACTATCAACTATCTGACTGCTTTAGATGCAAAGAGAGATAAGGTTTATGCTATATCTTTATTAGTTTAGATGAATTTAACTCCTATGGTTGGGAGGCCAAATGAACAAGAAGTTGGAAACAATTTAAGTATTCACAACATCCTGATGATCAAACAAAGATATAAAATAATGAATCTCTTGCACAAGCAACTCAAAGGTAGCTATTGAACTTACTTCAATAATTATAGAGGACTAATTGAATGGAAATGAAACTAAAAGCTCATAGACAGAAAACACTTATCTTTATTGATTATTAAAAATTGGTTACACAAGAATTCATGCCCAGTTGTGATCGACCACTAAAACTTATCTGAAATGAAAAAATACCCATTGAGACTATCTTGGAGACAACCCTTTGCAATGTTCCTGGTACCCTTATTTATATGTGTTTGAAAGGATGTGAAACAAGCTTCAGAGCATTGCAACAGTTCATCTCTAACTAATCCTATTCCTAGGACCACAACTGAACAACCAAGAAATTACAAATATGAATGATAATTCATCCATTAAACATAATTATCTAATAATAGATAATAATAATCAGTTTATCTTCACTCGAAGTATATCTTTGGCAACTTTAAATCCTTTGCATGGCTTTGAAATATACGTATGCATGTCTATGTATCTTCCATATTTTCATTCTGGACAATCCATCTTCTTTATTTCCCTGTAAAACCCTGCAGAAAACCCATGTCGACTTATCAGATTCTCGTTTGAAACCCTAAGTCAATATACATGATAAAATAATATTAATGCGACATATGAGACCAAAGAGATATATCCTAGTCATCTGCCACTTAGGCCCTTTGAATTTTCTAATTGTTGAATGTCTTTGACATATGGCATCTTATTATTTGTGACAGGGTGTTGATCGTAGATCAGACACGGTTTGAATATTGTCCAGCTTTAACCCTGCTCTAATCTAGTGACCCCGCGACTATTAAGTATCTTCATCTCTTTAGATTTCCTTTACCCTCCATTTAATCATGAGATCCAGAGACTGAAGTGATATTGACTTAACTCATTGCAAACCAAAGTGACACCCATGGTTACCCATTTGCATTGGTCTCAAGATTGATAGATGATTTTGCTGACTCAGGGTTTATCGAGAGATAAAATGACTATCGTTAGATCTTCACTGTCATCTATGATTGATATTTAATCTCATGTTTTTTGATGAGGTCATCAAAATATTGGGAGACTCAGTGACTAAGGAGATAATACCCAGGCCTGCTTAGTGCCACATGTAACCTTTTCATTCATCTGTTAGTACTTATTCAAATTCTGTCAGAACTTTGACCAAGGCTTAACTCTTGGTTCGATTAGGAGGCTTCGCGACTGTGTAGTCTCATAGTCTCGAGACTATTCACTTAACCCCCAATATATCAAGTGACACTCTGACAAAAGGAAATGGTAACCACGCCAATGACTTAGGGTTTCCCACTACAAGATAAAATGACTATGTAGTCGCGAAGTCGGAAGCATTTCAAGTAAACCCTAAAATTATTCAGAGAAAAAGTGACTACCGTTGGATTATAGCTGTCATCGATGGTTAAGATATAAACCTTATCCATTTAAATCAGCTTGAAAATCTGGGTTCCACCAAGCTCCACAGAATGTGAGTGAATTTAGAAGCTTCATGGGACTCACAGGTTATTACAGGAAATTCGTAGAGGGATTCTCCCAGATTGAAGCTCCTATTACATCCCTTCAAAGGAAAGGGAAAAGATATGAGTGGACTGATACATGTGAGTGAGAATTCTAATTGTTGAAACATAAACTCACATCCACTCCTATTTTGATTATACCAGACCTGAATGGGTAGTTCATAGTGATCACAAATGATTCTAGGGAAGGTCTTGGAGGTGTACTTATGCAAGATGGTAAATTAGTGGCTTGTGAGTCATGAAAGCTGAAACAATATGAGGTTAACTATGCGCCTCATGACTTAGAATTGGCTGAAATTGTGCATGCATTAGTGATGTGGAGACATTACCTTTTGGGTAAGTCATTTGAGTTGAAAAAAGATCACATGCGACTTAGGTATATATTCACATAGCCTAATCTCAATGCAAGGCAAAGACGTTGGTTGGAGTTTCTGAGTGAGTATGATTTTGGCATTGAGTACATAAAGGGAAAGGAGAATAGAGTAGCAGATGCTCTTAGCAGGAGGAGACATATTTATGCTATCTCTACTTCTAGGACACGCTTGAGAGAGCACATGTTACAGAATCTTCTAGGAGATGATCATTATGAGATGGTCAAATCAGTGATGCATATTGATCCATCAGATCACCATTTTGACGGATACAATTTTGATGATGATGGTATTATGAGATACCAAAACAAGATTTATATTCCCTACCAAGCAGGGTTGAGGAAAGTAGTACTTGAGGAGACAAATTGCACTCCATTCACAGAACATCAAGGGGTAAACAAGATGATTGTTGATTTGAGGCCAATGTACTTTTGGCTAGGGCTTAAGCGTGATGTGATAGCTTATGTTTCCCAATGTTTAGAATGCCAATGAGTCAAGGCTGAGCATGTCCACCCAGCTGGACTTTTGTATCCACTTATAATGTTTAGAAACTACAAGTAAAACTACAAGCCATCAAATCATTATGCGAGGAATATGGAGCATTTTCCCACAAGGACTACAAATACTATTTCCCACATATTCAAGCTTCTTACATTGCAACTTTTTAGAAACACAACATACTAACTCAATATCATCACCATACATCAAAACAACATCTAAAAACTCATTTTCAGACCTCTATCACCATCTACACGCCAGGAAAAATATCTCTCCATTAGGTTGACATCAATGACAACACTAAACACATATTGCTAACATATAAATAATATCATTTGTATAAATTGACTTGTTAAGTACCAATATATCACATGTATTTTCTCACCACCAAATATTTTCCTCATGGTTTTCTTGTTGCATTATTAAAATCTTTAACCATAGTAGCAATTTTAGATATAAAAAAATCATGTAACAAGAATAAATGGCCTTGGAGATATACAACATTAAGATGCTACATATTTTATATTTTCTTTAACATGGACAATACAAGAGATTTGGATCCACATGATAACTTTCAGCTTTTATTTTTGTTTTAATTTTTATTCGTATATTTCTTATTTTATATTACTTTTTAAAATGTATTTATTTGGTTAGGTTTTCTATTCTTTCTTATTTTAAAGCTTATTTCTAGGTTTTTTATGAAAATTGTTTTAAATATAAAAATAAATTTAAAATCTATTGCTAAAATAAAAAGATATACTCTATGTAAGCTCTATCACTAAGATTAATGAAAACATTTATATTTTTAGTTTTATAAAATGTGCAATTCATTATTTTTCTTTTGTTCTAGTAGTGTGTTAAAACTATTTTATTATTTCTTTCAATTGATATTAGAGAAAGTTATAAAAAATTGTGTAGATGATGAGTACAAATTAAAATTTATTTCCAAGCTTGCGGTAGTAACATACCATTTCAAATTCTATTATTTATAGAAGAGAAATATAAATATTAGAGCCTCCATGTGAATACCTTTTTATTTGTATGTGAGAAATCTGGTCACACACAACAAGGAATCATTAGTTTGAGCAATTATATCCAATCATGATAAATAAATGACGAAAACATGAAATAAGCACACAACAGTGTCTCATTTCTCTCTAATCATAAGGATCTAATCAATCTTAGTTAAATGCTCTTAGTTGCATTAATATTTCAAAGATGACAACTTAGAAAATGAGAAATTAATATGAAATGGATGAACAATTGAGATAAATTATGCAAGATTTAACCTAGATTGATGAAGAACAATGTAATTTAATCAATGAAATCAACTAAACTAAGAACAATGCGATGAGAATTCAACATTATAATGATGCTTCTATGAATTAGGATGCACATAATAGTAGAATGCACTTTCTCTAAATGAAGGTGGATGAGTTATGCCTAATCACGGTCAAGTTAGTTAGTTGAGGGATGAATGATCAAAATTCGATATTGAGATTCAATGACTAAGATAGAAAAGGCTATGTGGTGATCCACGTGAGCTTGTCTCTCATTGGTTGAATTTGATCTTTTGTCCTTTTGTGGTTGGTGAGATATTTTAGGATTTTAATTAATTTAAAAGAATTAATTAATTTTTTCATAGATGATGTGGAATGTGATGAGGTGTTTAGATAGGAATGAGTTGGAATTTGATTTAATTGGAAGAATTAATTAATTGATGGTGAACTATATAATTAAATGTTTAAATTAGTTATATAGTAGAGGAATTTTGATTTAATTAATTAAATTTAATTAATATTTACTTTTGAACATTTTCATGTGTATACATTTTCCCCTCTTTGAATCCCCGTGTGAGTAGCGCATTGGTTCAAAGAGTAATATGATTTTGATCTCGACTTATGTTTTTATGTCGACCTGGTATGATGATTGCCCCACTGATATGATGATGTTGATTTGATTTGATAAACATTCCTGATTTGAAACTTGATCTCCTTGATGCCTTGATTTGAAATTTTAATGCCTGATGCCCTGATTATTCAAACTTGCCCCGATTATTAAAATTTTGCATTTTCATGAGTGTATGCCCCCTTAGGAGGTAAATTGAATTATTTTTATGTTGTTTAGGAATTTTTGATGATTTTAAAATTTTTTGAATATTTTTTATTTTTTAATGATTTTTTGGTCATTTCAATTTAGATCTCGATAAAATTTTGATTTAGAATGATTGACCCAGTGAAAATTTGATAATGTGTCTCCAAAAATTAATGTGAGAAAATATCCCCTACATGGCCATTAGGTCAAAAAGTGTACATATAAGGGTGAGAAGCCCATTTTCACAATTCATTTTAACATCCACTATTCACTTTTTATCGTTTGAGAGAGATAAACCCTTTTGATAGCCATGATGATTCCGTACATAAAGCACATATTCGAGAAGGTGTGACACTTTGAGAGACCTCCAAAATATGGATCTCCTATGAGTAATCGACATCTAGCTTGGTTTTTGTCATTTTGGATAGTTTTTTAGAACATTTTTATTAAAAAAACCTAGGTTATCTACATTTTGTCGCATTTGACAATTTTTCCATCGCATGTGATTTTCATGTGTCGCATCTGATAGTTAGATCGTTGCATTTGAATTAGGGCTTTTTTTTTGCATCACATGCAATGATCATTGTGTTGCATTTGAAATCATTTTGCATTCAACCGATTTTTTGTCGTATTTGTTTTGTTTACCACTACATTTGAAAATGTCATCGCATTCAATAATTTATATGTCACATTTGATAATTGTTACATCACATATGGTATTTAAACACATTCAAACTGCAGAGTATCACATTTGATCAAAGGATGGTTTTTAAAATTTTATTTTAAGTCATTTTGACATTTTGTGTCATTTTTTGATATGATAATGATGTCAACAGATAGGATAGGATTTTGGTATTTTTTTACCTCACGATCTAGAGGATCAAAAATATATGTGCTCATCGAGATTGTTAGAAATCTCACCAGAGTAGATAGGATAGATGATATTGATGTTTTGATTGACTTGTTTTTAAGATGATCGATCACTGATTGACTTCTTGATGTTTGACTTAACAAGTTTCCTTAGATAAGTTGAACATGCGGGGTTAGTACTCCAAACCTTTTAACATGATTCCTCAATTGTCTTTGGAGGAGCGATGAGTGATTGGGAGATGCAAATTAGTTTATCTATTAGATATGCCTTAGTTTTGATTGAACATAGGATTATTGACTTCTTTAGCAGAGAGGTGACATAGTGACCACAACACCTTTCACCTACCAACCAAAGAGATGACGATCACCCTAGAGGATTTATACAGGATTCTTCAGATTCCCATCATTGGTGAGTTGGTATAATATGATTCTAAGGATGATGATGATACTTTGTAGTGTGTATTTGATGACCACATTGGTTGGATACATATTTCTATGGGAGACGATGGTGCAGAGATATGCCTCACTTCCTTCTCTTTTGGTGGGTTTCATTAGAGGTTTCCTGATGGTGGATAGAAGAGAACATGGGTTTAATGTTGGCTGGGGTCAGATTCTTGAGGATATGATCACACATCCTCATCGATTTGCCTAGTTTTCATACATATTGGCAACCCTATATCATGAGCTTCATCAAGTTGTTTATGACCATGGAGAATTTTTATCTACAAGTGTTGTATTAGTATAGATTTGGGCCTAGGACCATATCCCAGTGACTCAACCTATTTCCTATAGAGGGCTGCCCTATTTATCTATGGTTACAGTGGTATAATTGTCCAGCCTAAGTTGGGAAAGTTAGAGTACTAGCAATGATAGATTGATGATATGGATACAGTGTGATGGAGACCTTATCTTGGTTGCAAGGCTTGAGTAGGGGATTAGATAGAGGTACCATTTTTGTATTTTTCTCGATGGATGATTGGTTAGACTCCTTATGTGATTAAGAGATTCTTGGTGACTTGAGTACTTAGACAATATGGTAGGACTCAGGGTATGCCACAAGGATCTATTGTATACATTCATGTACACAAGGATAGAGCTTTATGAGGACCCAATATATCATATGAGACAACATTGGAGGAGTACCAGGGATTAGTTCTAGTGATCTGGGATTATATTGGAGATATTCTAGATGCAGGTGTCACACCTGAGTATGATCATTGGTTTACTACTCACTCATTCTCATGGTTGACTTCTCTGGATGAGCTAGTCCCTTCTCTTGAGAGTGATGATGATGATATACCTTGGCGATAGAGAGGTGGAGCTAGGGGTTGGGGTGGTGGTGGTAGAGGTGGTGGTGGTGGCAGTAGAGGTGGTAGCGGTAGTGGTGGTGGTGGCAGTAGAGGTGGTGGCGGTAGTGGTGGTGGTGGTAGTAGTGGTGGTGGCGGTAGTGGTGGTCCATGGTGGAGAGGTGGTTGAGGTAGAGAAGATGTTGGTATTGCTACTACTAGAGAAGGTGAGTTTGATGATATATTAGATTGGGGATGGTTGGCACAAAAGAATTTCTTAGGTGCACTATGAGATACATCATATTTTGTCATAGGGAAGGAGGCAATAGCTCAGGAAGATCCTCAGGTTTCCCTAGATCAGCCTAGTCAAAGGTTAGCTCAGTTCAAAGGCCAGGATTAGAGGTCTAGAGAAGACCATTCATAAGCTATAGAGAAAGATCAGCATTGGTTGAGGATAGATTAGACAACTGTAGGATCAAATAACTCAAATGCAAGCAGAGAGGGACAAATCTAGAGCTGAGAGAGATTAGGCCATCCAACGACATAATGATGTGGCCTATACCCTAGAGAAGGCTACCACACAGGGGGTTACTCAAGATTAATTGAGAGATATTTCTCATTACAGTGCAAGGGCAGAGTACTATCAGTTATCTTAATTTGTGATAGTGTTGGCAAAGAGACGAGTCCCTTATTATTTTTAGGCTGCTAGGAAGAGTCAGATCTCTTAGAGAGGATAGTCAGAGAGCCATGGGGTGACAGGTCCAAACCCTAGGCCTTCTGAGAGGACCATATGTAGGGATAGGGGTAGTTCATGGTCATCCACATGTGTAGGGGTTATAGGTTGTACAAGTACCAAATTGATGACGGGGCCCACAACCTCTAGTGAAGATCATGCCTAGGCTCTATTATTTCAGATGTTGATGATGTACCCATGTATTTTGATCATTTGATTCCTCTTATGTATTTTGATGTACCCCTTCCCAAACATTATGATTATTCTCCTTTTTTTATGTCATTGTACATGGAAATTATGATTTTTGATATATATGATGATGGAATAGAGATTATGGTGGATGCATGTTTATGTGATTTTATGCAGGTTTATGGATTTATATGTAGGATGTATAGATTTATGATGTATTTTTTGGTGATAATGCATATGATGTATATTTATTTACATGGATGCATATATGAGATGATTTATGGATGCATTATTATTATGATTTATAGTTGTATCTATGATGTTTATTCTATGATTTATTTATGTTCCTTTATGTGATATGATGTAATGTTTTGATTTTTCATGGATATAAATGAGATATAATGCAATGATTTTATGTATGTATGTATGTATGATGTTATTATTCACTACAACATTTGGGGTCAAATTCTGATGCCAATTTGTGACGACGCTACCATTTGTGTGTTTTTTTCCAAGTGCCCCCGATGTTGTCGTAATAGCGATAATACCGTCGTAATTGTGACACCCTCTTGATTATAAACAAAAAAGAAAAAAGAAAAAGAAAGGCTCATTTGTGATCGAGCTATGGCATGCAAGCGAAAGAGGGCCCTAATGATGAGCTTGGTTTTTCCCGGTAACACAACCACTCAGATGCTTGCCAAGGATATGTCACACATGATTTAGTTCATTGCAAGGTGAGTAAAAATCTCCAACACCCATTTGATTTTGCAAATCCACAGTTATAAGAAACTGTTTGATTTTCTTCTATTGTTCTATATTAGGCATTGTGATCGAGCTGTGGCATGCAAGCAGAAGAGGGCCCTAATGATGAGCTTGGTTTTTCCTGGAAACACAACCACTCAGCTGCTTGCTGAGGATATGTTGCCCATGATTTAGTTCATTGCAAGGTGAGTAAAAATCTCCAACACCCATTTGATTTTCCAAATCCGCAGTTATAAGAAACTATTTTCTTTTCTTCTATTGTTCTGTATTAGGCATCTCTGTATGTATATTATTAATATCAGACCCGTTGTGTCTACATATATACATATATTTGGCTTCATAAAAGTGAGTGCATATATGCACAAGATATAGGCATGAGTGACAATTATCCTATCCCTCGGAGGATCATAAATTGGCTTGCCCTTGTGGATGCCATGAATCCCTTGAATATCCCTCTGAGAATGTATAAATCTCTTTGCTTCACACTGGCCATGGGATCCCGTATCCTCATCAACAAATAATGTATCTCTAGGAGCCCCTCAAAGCCCTTGATATTCATTCCCTTGTTTGGATAAACCCATGGTGATTTGAAGTTGGATTGAAGGAAAACCCATTACTAGGGATGTTATTGGGAAAATTTCAGACAAATACAATGTTTTAAAAACTCTTAAATACATTTGAGGCGGGATAGTGCACAAGTATTCTATTGTATTAAATAAAAAAGGTTGCGAGGGCCACTGAATGAATTTTATTTAAATAGAAAAGATAGAATACAAAGAAGATTATGCAAGCAGATCGTAGCGAGTTCTCTACTTATTTCCTTCATTCCAACATATTTCCCTCATAAATTTGTCTTAAAGATAAATAGTTTAAACTCTTTCCTAACTGGTTTGAATTGGGTGTTTTGACAATGTTAATATGTGATGCATAGCTCATGCCAAAGGAGCTCTAGTTTAAGTTATTGGATTTTGCATTCTAAGTACACAAAACAAAGCTGTAGCTTTAATTTTTTCCAATTTATATGTCTTAAATTAAACTATGTAATTCAAGCGATGAGTTCTATATTTAGAACTTTAGTTTAGCGGAATCGATTTATGCATGAAAAATAAATTCTATCTTAAATGTATACTCTTTGAGGCTGTGATCCTTATAAAAAGAGTTATCCCCGGTGATAGATATATAAGTCAGTTAGTAATATTTCATTGAGGCAGTATTTAAAGAGACAAGATCTGTGCTAGTTTAATTGGTTGGTTTAGAATCACATGTGTAGATGCATTGGCAATATCAGGTGTGGAATCTAGAATGGTAGATCCTATTTAAAATTACTTTCTTATGAATAATGTATATGTAATTTAGAATATGGTATTATAATGTGATCTTTTATATGTAGAATATAGGCAATAATGTGTATTTCTTTATACATTTTATATAATCAATCATGGTAGGGATGATAGAGGAATATAAGAATGGGAAGTAGTTATGAGGTACTCTTCTAGGTATGTCACCTCATGAATAGTCCCATGAGGCCAAAGGGGTGCAAGGAGTGTCCCACCCTTGGGCTTAGAAGGGAGGGATATTAATGGTTCACATGAATATATTTCAAATTAGAGTGAATGATTGATTTAGCATGCATTGCATTTAACTGATGTTTACAAAAGTGAAATATTGAAAATTCTTGGAAGGTCACCTATTCTAATACTAGTCCAACTCAAGTGTACTTAATCATTGATTTCCCCATGATAAAGCCATCTTAAATTAAAGAGGAAAGGATAGATGATCTTCTAGGAAGTCATGATGCATCACTTATATGAATGCTATCAAGATGAAATGAGTGCTAAGTAGATCATTCATTCTCATTAGAAATAGGATTATATAAATAAATACTCATAAAATATGGATCAGTGACTACATAGTTAAATTCTGATAAAAAAAAATTAATTTTAATACATAGTAGAAATTACCCCATACTTGTCCAAGATTGATATCAACTAAATTCAAACACTAAGAATTGCATCTTTTGAATACTGAGATGTTTTGCAGATATGAATTCTTGACATATACAAAATATCATTTCTATCATAGCTAAAGATATCCATCAGAGTATGATCACAATAATAATAACTCATGCTATTCGATGGAAGGCTACTTCAGCAATTTTAGTCATTAACAAAGGAAAATCAGTAATTTAAACCATTAACAAGGGAAAATTGGTACCCCAAAACCTTGGTGGACCCTAGAAGAAGTAATATGTTATGTCATTGTAACTTTCAATGTTAAGTAGGATTATGAAGAGCAAATTGTACAAGGGCCTATTTTGGAGAAGACACCTATAGATTAATCAAATGACAAGTAGTTGGTTGCATGAAAAGTCACTCAAATTTCATGCTTTGATTTACAACTCAATTTTATTTGTGAAGTATTATGCTAAGAAAAATTTCACAGTTGAAGGTTTGGAAAGCTTGCAAGAAACATGGATGCCATGGTAGTTTGAAAGTAGAGTATGAGGTGATTTCTACTCCTTACATTGGGTGAATCCATCCTTTAAAGAGGAAATGACATTGGTGGTTGAGGTGTGAATGTTATATATGATAGTAAGGCATTGGGTTACTCACCTTTTTGGCAACTGTCACCTTCAGGAGATGGTGTGAGACTTAGTTGGCAGTTCCAAGGTAACTGCTCAGTCTTTTTGTGGCGTTTGGGATCATTGTTATTGGCTACTCAACTATGGTGAGTAGCCTTCTTGTTTTTGGGTCAAGGGTTCTCTAGGATGGAATTTTAATGAAGGAAAAGGGGGCGAGTATACAAAGGACAACATGTTATCTGTAGCATATGTTTTCTCTTCGTGTGGAGAGTTTGAGGTAGAAAATACACAATTTCATACCTCCTTTTAGTTGATGTTCAACTATGGCAAAATTTCCTCAAAGGAGTTGATTAGGTTTGTCTATAAGGTCAGAGGATTGTAAACATATCTTATTATATCTTTGTTCATCACTTGTATGAAATGAAATGACTTTTAGCTCATATATTTGATTGAAATATTGTTAGTCAATTTCTAGTTATTGTG
>MU225578.1:2222574-2243757 GCA_018584345.1 Thuja plicata | reverse complement strand
ATCGTAATTGAGACATTCAAACTACGACACCTAGGTGTCGTAATAGCGACATATAAAATGTAACAACAACATAATAAATATTATAGTCAGCTCGTATTGCGACACCTAGACGTCGCTTTCTTCAGACGTGCGACAAATTTTCTATAGAAGCGATGTCGAGCCGTAAAAAATTGCCAACATCTTGATGTCGCATGTATATAAAATTTGTCGCATGTATGAAAAAGTGACAGTTAGGATGCGATTTCTAGGTGTCGTAATAGCGACAGATGAAATGTGAAGCCTACATATCGTAATAGCGACAGCTAAAAGATGTAACGACAACATGGTAACCATCATAGCCAACTCTTATTGTGATGGTTAGTACCATCGCAATAATGAAAGATGGTACAACAATCATTGTTTCCGACACCAAAACTACAACACTGGTCTCTGTCGCTAGGCCGACGAGACGGTGTCAGAATAGTGACACATAGACATTGAAAAATAGTCCCAAATGTTGTAGTGATTTTACTTTCCTATATGTATATGAGAAATGATGATTTTATGATGATGCAATATATGTTGATGAGTTTATGAGATTATGATGCGCCATGGATAAAAATGATATATAATCATGTTTCGAGATTTATGTTTTTATTATATGCATCTTATGTGATATGCGTGAAATGTAATGCAATAATGTAATATGAAATGATTAATGATTTATGCTTTATATAATGCAATGATATGTTTAATGATTAATCTTAAGTGATGAATGATTATAATAATGAATGAATGAATGATGAATGCAACATGAGTAATGGTTAATGGACAATATAATGGATATGATGTAATGATGATAATAGATGATATAATGTAATGATAATAATAGATTAATGTAATTGATAATGATTAATGAATAATGGAATGTACTTAATGCCACATTGATAGAGAATGTTTAATGATTTATGATTAATGAATAATAACAATGATAATTATAATGTAATTAATGAGAAATATAAATGAATGTAAGATAAATGAAGATGATCAATGAAATGCACTTATTTTTGTTAATGTCCAATGTACTCAATCTTTAAAGGTGAATCTGTGGTTTGTTTCAAAGCCTTGAAAAATCCCATGTAAGATTATAAATGCAGGATCTAAACCTAACATGAATGCTACTTAAATGTCATTTTAACATGATTGCAATTTAAATGCAACTTTTAACATGAATGCAGTCTAAATAGAAATATAAAGGGACTATTGTCTTTTTTTTTTAATCTTTTTGGAATGTTTTGTATCATCATTGAGTTTTTTTGAATTGTTGAAAATTGAGTACAACCACCACTAGTATAATTAAACCATGGTTATATGAATAATGCTTCCATCGATTTTGATGTTTCAAGTTGATACAAGAATTTAGGTATAAAGAACCAATATGACCTGAGTATTTCTTGCATAAAACATACAATAATTAACTCCTTTCATGTGCAAATGTCCTTGATGATACTTTGATGATCATGTCCTGAGATGAATTTGCACACTATTATAAATTAACTCACAAATAGAAGAAAAAGGAAAATATCATGCTCCATCATTGCTTCTCTAGTTTGAAGACATCTTAGAGTTTGCCAAAAAGTCATGATTGCTAAAAATCAAGAAACAACCAATGAACACATTTGCTATTGTAATATGATCCTTTAATAAGAATAATTCATCCATTTATTACTTTGATGTTTTCATCTTCGGTTAATTTCCTGTGTCGATGTTTGGATGTTTGATGTTTAAAAGTTATAGGTATTTATTTTGATTTTGACATTCTTATCTAATGTATGTAAAATGAAAGTAATGTAAAAGGTAAATTTCTGATTCACCTTGTATGAAATCCTCATGAACGGATGTAGTAATCTCTCAAATCCATGAAGATGCTTGAATATGCTTGGTATCCAAAGAGTTAACCTTAGAATGAGATTAAGAATCAAGGATTCCTTCACAAATGTATGGAATTTATGATTTCCACTCCTAGATCTTGAATGTATATATGCTTGATAATCACATGCAAAGAAGAATAGAGAAAATGATAGATAAATGAATCTCCTTGCTTGATTGAGAATTCCTCTACTTGGCCATAATGGGAGAGAAAATTGCATAAATTGGAGAATATTTCCTTTGATTTGATGGATCTTGAAGAAGTGGAGACTTGGAGACCTTGGATTGGATGCTTGCCTTCAAATCTTGAATCCAAATCCTCAATTGCACAACTTGATTGCTTGAATGCTTGCACTTGAATGATGGATTTTACTATGTTTTTCCAAATGAGGGGAGAGGATGTCCTTTTATACTAAACTCCCTCCATTCAGGATTCAAATTTGATCAAGGCCGACTACAAATATAAATCTTGGAGGAAAACCCCACCATTAGGCCCTAGGCAAAATTTGGGCCCAAAACCTGAGGGACAAGTCGACTAGGCGACTTGCTCAAGGAAAAATGAGCTCAAATTTCATAGGGATGTTGGGAAGGGTGAAAATAAGTGGGGGAAGAAAATGGAGGTTTCTCTAATAAAGCATAAAGGATATTTGGACCTCAAAATCACCAAAATGAGGTCTAATAGGTCCTAGAGAATCCAATTATGGGTGCTAACTTTTTAGGATGATACATTTATCCCCCACTTTAGCGCAAGTATGCGACAAACTCATGCTCACGGTAAAATAGAATGAATGCATAAAAATGATCTCATCAAGGTCAAGGAGACAAAGAAACATCAATCCCCCAAGTGACTCAAGTCTTCATCAAATCCAAAATGAAGATAAGTGTCACAAAAGATGAAATTGAAGATCTAGCAAGCTGTGTTTATGCTAGTCATATCCATCAAAAAGGATCATGCCTTAAGGAAATCATTGTATTCATTAAGGGATCCAACAAAGGAACGATCAGGCCTAGGGAAAGCATCATCTCCATAGGGATCAATAAAATTTTCCATTTGAAAAGTTTGAGTATAAGCTCCATTACAGAGGTCTCCCACCCATAATAAATCAAGGTTTTGCGCACTTGAAAGAGTACTAGAGGAAAGATATTCTCAAGGTCTTTCCCTCACTCATGCCATTAAGCATGAACGTATTTTGATTATGGTGGTTTCGATTACCTAGTTTTGGTTGTATCCCACTTAGGTCGATCCCTCTCATCGATCCTTTTAAGGAAAATCTTGGGAGGTAGGCTTGCTAGAGTTAACTTTGAACTATTGAGAAGTAAAAATGAATCTAAGAGGGTTTGGTATTTTGTTCACCGAAAAGAGGGGAGAGCATATCCCTACCACTTTTGACTCACAATCACGTATAATATTTGATTCATTCTTTAACCTTTTAACTAAGGGGGTTCTCCGTGGGTTTGGTATTCTGATCACCCAACAGAGGGGAGAGCATATCCCTACCAATTTTATCCATAAATACGCAAGGTTGTTCAATTATTTTATGGTTTCAAAATGGAAGTATAAAGCAACTCAATCAATTGAGTTCAAAACCTTGAAAGAATAAAGCAAATAAAATTAGTTTAGTATCAACAAGGGGTTAAAAATGAATTCAATCAGTAACATTCAAATTAATATCAACATTATATTTAGCTTGATACTTTTTGATGAATACCAACATAATGATCAAAATACTTTTCTTCTTCTTGAATTCTAATTGAATCATTTACCCAATTTTCCCTTTCTATATCTGCCACTCGGTTCGTCTTATCTTTCCTTGATTGGAAACTTGGAGTTTTGTGGATAACATTGTTCACTTTAGTAACATCTGACATTTGAAAAACATGAAAACACGGATTAGATTCTCAGATTCTTAAATCTTTGCAACAAAATTAAATGCGACCCTATTTGAATCAAACGCGATAATTTTTAATTCAAATGTGGTGGAAACTAGTAAATGTGATGTTATGCGGTTCAAATGTGATGAACTTTATACTGAATGCGACTCTCTGTCAGATCTGCATAAAATCTGCAATAAAAATTTGCAAGAATGTTGATCATAAACTACAGGACCAAATGCTATAAAATGATGATCAAATACAACCAAATATCATTCAAATGTGATAATATTTATGTCATCTGTGATTGAATTAATGTTACATGCAATGAAATTTAGGTTGAATGCGATGATCAGTAGGTTGAATGCACTGAAATTTTCTATGAATGTGACGTTCTACCCGATTTCATAACCTGCAAGTCAAATCTACAAAATAAACTTGATAAAATTGATTAGAATGATAGGGCATGATCCCCATGGTGGGTGCCAATAAATGTATGTGATAAATATGGTCACACACAACAATGAAATATTAGCGAGAAATTATATCCAATCATGATAAAACAATATTAAAACATAAAATAATCATTCAAGAGCATCTCATTTCTCTCTATTCCTAAGGATCTAGTCAATCTTAGTTAAATGATCTTAGTTGCATTAAGATCTCAAAGATGATCACTTATAAAATGAGAAATTGATATGAGATGGATGAACAATTGAGTTAAATGATGTAAGATTTAAGCTAGATTTATGAAGAATAATGTAATTTGATCTATGAAATCAACTAAACTAAGAACAATGCAATGTGAATTCAACATTATGATGATACTTCTGTATAGTCGGAAATGGAAGCACTTCCATTATAGACTGGTTTAACCTTCCGAGTAAGTGGATTGGGGTCATGTCAAGCACCATGAATGGGTCCCTGACTTGGATCTGGCTTTTTCCCCCTGTTCTGCCCCATTTCCACTTTTTCCAGCCTATTTCTGACACCCCAGACTGAAAAACTGGGACTTTAACCTCAGGGTCAAGGTTGACCATTTTGAGTCAAGGTTAACCTCGACCTTGACCTAGGTCAAAATTGACCTTTATCAGGCCTGCGGTTCAAATTCCAAAATTTCAAGGTTTCCGAATGTTGGCATTTGGAAAAAGTTAATTCCAGCTTCCGGGTTAGTTGTTTCGGTCTTTGAAGCAACGATTCTTAAATTATATTTAATATAGGTCCACTTCTAGGGGTATAGGTCTAATGGGAATTTAATTCTCCTATGTAGACCTCTCTAGAAGATTGTGCCCTAGAATGGTATATAAGGAAGCCTTCTCCTCTCATTTTCTCTAACCATCATCAAGCATAATCACAAGCGCTCAAGACTTGAAAAAAAGACAAGCTAAGGAGCAAGATTTTAAGCAAGCCAAGTAGCCATTGAAGCATTCATCTATTCTCAAGCATTCAAACACTTCTCAAGTATCCAATTCATCAAGGAGATCCATTGGTTTCCATTGAAGGATTCAAGCTCCATGGAGCCCTCTTGTTGAAGATTTCTTCATCCACATTCCTCCAAGCCTCCTCCTCTTCCAAGATCCATTCAAGATTGTTGTTGAAGATTTAAAAGAAATTGATTTGAAACATTATAAATTCTACATTCCACATTCTACATCCATTTGGTGCATACATACTTGTGGATCTACGGATTCAAATCCACCACAAGGGATTCTATACAAGCAAGGTGAATTCGCTTATTTAATTTGTTTACTTATGCAATTTCAATTCAATTATAAGGTTAATTCCAAAACTGGGGTTTGACCAAGGCAATCCCCTCCCCCCCAACAAAAAAACCATTTTTCTTGCAGGTACAAGTTCAGAACATCAGATCGGAGTGCAGATTTGGATACCCTTTTCAGAAAAATTTCAGGATCTGGAAATAGATTTTCTGTTGGAGACTTTTTAGGTTGAATCTTTCCTAGGTCGGAATCGGAGGTCAATTCTTCCCTAGGTTGAAATAAAATTTTTTGGGTCAATGGTGACATTGATTTGAGGGTCAAAATTGGAACTATGTTAGAACAGAAAAAGATTTCTAGGTTTTGTTTGTCTCTGAGTTTCTATTCCAGATCTGGTCTCAGATTTTTGAGAAACTAAGTGCAGACCCCTGAAAAAATAATTCTTCAGATCTGCAACATTTCAAGGTTAGTACTTTTCTCCTATCCATTTTAAATAAGGTTATCAATATTTCTAAATCTATCACACATTCAAATCAATAAACGGGTATTTAAGATCTTCCTCTTTGCTCTTATTTCCAAATGATTGATTCATTTATGCATTGATCCTTCCTTTTGGGTTAATCAATTTGGATCCTTCATTTGCACATAAAGGATAAAAGAAGAGTATCTTATTTACCCCCTACATTTCAAAACACATCCATTAAATGTAAGATAAAATAATAAAAAACTAAAATACCATATTTCTTATCTTATATTTTGGTGAACCCGACGTGAACAACTCTTTGTTTTTGGTGTTAGATTTGCATCCTGTGTTGGATCTTACATGCAATTAAAATTAGATTTCTTTTATGCTCTTGCACTTATATATCAAAAATTAAAAATCACAAATTGCTTTAAAAATACAAAAAAAATTTCATTTTTCATGCTTATAGATTTCATTTGAATGCATTTGGACCTATTTTCTATGCATTTCTTTATTCGTTATCATGTTGCATAAGTTGTTTCAAGTGTTTTCCAAACATCCTTCTATAACTTTTGGGATTAAACAACATCCTCCTCTTACCTTACCATTGAATGATGTTACACCTAGAAAGACTTTATTTAGTGTGTGCGATGTTGCTTGGTCCTCTCTTGTATTACCTTGTAAGGATATATTAGAGAAAGAAGATGACTTTAATCTTTCTCTCCATCATATTTCTCTTTATGGAGATGATTTGAGGACCGATGTTAAATCTTCACCGAATATATGTCTTTTCTATTAGCCTAATTTAGAAAATAATTTACCTTCTTTCCCTGTTAGGGAACAAGCTTTAGTGATTTATGGCGCTCCTACAATGTGCTTTATTGATAGGGATGCTAATCCTCCTATTTGGGATGAACCTTTGGATTTGTATGTTGATTACTCTCTTCGTCATGAAGCCATTGTGGATGATCCTCCTTTTTGGGATGAACCCTTGGATAAAGACATTGATTTATCCCCTCCTTGTGAAGATGCTTTGATACAAGAGGGTGATTTATTAATGGATGACATATTCATACATGATAATGACTCTTTTTCTAAAAACCACTCCCCTTATGCAGAGATTTTAGAGAAAGAAGAAGACTTTATAGATGCTTTACCTCCATTTGGGATTCCTTCCAATGATGAGGCATTAGTGGAGAATGATATGAATTCCCTTAATGCTCTCCTTCTTAGTGATGATCTTATGGAGAATCAAGATCCTACCTTATCTCCTCCTAGGATGTCTTCTTTGGTTCCTTCTTGTGAATCTATTTGTAGTGTTGAGACAATTAACATGGTTTATCCAAAACCTTTGTTGACTATCAAAGGTTGTCCTCGCATTACTATCAAAGTTAAACCTATGGAGTCTTTAGAGTATTTTAATGACCAAGATTCGATAGCTCACACCTATCGTACAAGGAATAACCCTCAACCTAATCCAGTGGTGCCTACTTCTTTACCAACTTCTCAACCCATTCTTCCTCCTCCACCCCATCTTCCTAGCATGGAGTATGATATGATAAACCAATTGTGCAATACCCCTGCCAAGATTTATTTATGGGAGCTTCTTCAAACTTCACCTACCTACCATGAAGCCTTAAAAAAAGCTCTAGCAACTCTTCCAACTCCACCTCCTAATCAAGAGAACATCAATGCCTTCTTATAGTGCATGCATGCTACCCCAGGTCCTCCTGACATTGTGTTTACTCAAAATGATTTACCTTCTAAAGAAGTTCAGAATCAATATGATGCTCTTATGGTTGTTATTATTATCAATAAGAGTATCATTCGTAGGAACTTGATTGATAATGGATCTAGGCTTAATATTTGTATCATGGACATGCACAAAGCAATTAAAGTCGATATTTCAACTATTCAACCTGATAATGCTCCTATACGTGGCTTTGATAACATTGCTAAGAGCACTTTGGGCATCATTACCTTACCTATCAAAGTAGGTCTGGTCATCCTGAATACTCCTTTGCATGTTATGCCCGGATCTCTTAATTATAACCTTCTTTTGGGTAGACCTTGGTTGCATGATATGCATTTTATTCCTTCCACCCTTCACCGTAAATTCAAGTTTATTCACAACAACATGATATATACACTTCATGTGGATGATGCGCCGAGTCCTTATTTGAATATTCAAACCCACAATACTCCTATTCCTAATAGTATTCCTTCTTCTTCTAATGCTCTTCCTGGAGATGATTGGGGAACCTTGGATTTTAATCCTACCTTTATTGGAGAGTATAAGGTTTATGATCTTGATTTTATGAAGAAACAAAGAGAGTTTGAACAACGAGTCTTTGCTTCTACTTCTCATTCCCTTTGTAATAAACTTGTCACTGCTTCTACCCACTATGAATCTGTCAAACCTACTAGTAATGACATAGTGACTACTGAATTTCCATTGACTCCTTCTGATATGCCTTCTCATTATGGTCCTGGTTATCATTTACTAGTTAAACAAGGATTACATGGTCAAGGATGTGGTAGGCATAAACATGGAATTCAAATGCCCTTACAGAATGGGGGGCATGAGCATTCTTATGGATTGGGATTTAATCCTCAACGACACATCAATAACAACATCTAAAATAACACTTCAAAACATGATGACCCTATGAAGGAATTTGACCAAGAAGTTCTTTTGCCTAAACTCCTTCGTGCTAAGATGATTACTAGACCTAAACGCAAAAAGAAACGTAGTCCATACTTGAAGACTCTTCCTTTTTGTTTGTACCATATATTTCATGATCACTCTACTAATGAATGTCAAGCTTTACATTATAAGATTAGGTAGCTCATTGATAGTACAGTTATTTATATATCATGTGGCAATGAGTTGTATTTCAATCCTATTTACAAAATAACATTTATGTTCCTATTATGGAACTCCACATTATGTAAACAATGTTAGCCTAATCTTTGGGGGATCGTTGTCTTGCATAGTATTGTGAGTGACATAATAGGTACCCTTTCATCCTTGTTCCTACACTTGGGGGGCAAGGATTCCATCTCCTTCTTTTCTATCTTTCTAGGATTCCTTCTTCCCTTGGTTAAGTAGTATTTATCTATTATGTGATATCCAATCATACATGAAAATTTTGGTTTGCATTGAGGATCTATGTCCTTGATTATAACCTATTTCATTGTTTGACATTGGGTTTCCATGGTGGATAAATCTCTCACGTTGGAAATTGAATAGTGTTCTATCCCTCACAAGGGTTACTTTTTCACTTCTTGCATGATATCTCTTTGCATTCGTCCCTTTCATGGCCTCATAGGAGCTGTGACCTTCTTGGCTTGGACTAGGTGTTGTCTATGGATATTTTCTTGATGTTGAAGAAAGATTTATCCTTGTTCTTTTATTTCCTTAACATGTCAAAATAGTATGTATTTTTCCATATTAAGGAGGGGGGCATATATACGGCCTCCCTCATTCTATATTATTGCATTTTTGTTCTAACCTTTTGTTTTCCAACATGCTAAATCCTCTAGAGGTAACACACATAAGTTGCTAAATCCTAAAGAGATACACTTTCAATGATAATTCAATATGCTAAATCCTTGAAAGGTAATGCACATAAGTTGCTAAATCTTGAAGAGATACACATTTTACATATGTATTCCATGGTGATATGAGGATATGGATCCATGGGTACTTCATAAAATCCATCACAAGATGCACTACATACATGCACAAAGCCGCCAAAAGGTGCACAACTTTATGGGGTGACTATCAAGTGCTTTCTTTGTGGGCTATCCTATCCTTTTTGTGGTTCACAGTGAGATACACACATCTTACTGGGCGAGCTAACCACTCCTCTCTCTCTCTCTCTCTCTCTTTCTCTTTGACAGGTGATGTCTCTCTTATCGCGATCTTAGGGTTGATAAAGACTTAAGTCTCTGGGGGCTTGAGGATTCCTTTGTCCCTTTTTGATTTCAATAAGATTATCTTTTCTTCATGATCTCCTTTACCAAGAGTTTGCATCGAGTCCATACTCTTGCTAAAGTGGGGGCTAAATGTATAGTCAGAAAATGGCAGAACTTCCGTTGTAGACTGGTTTAGCCTTCCGAGTAAGTGGTTTGGGGTCATGTCAAGCGCCTTGAATGGGTCCTTGACTTGGATCTATATTTTTCCCCCTATTCTACCCCATTTCTACTTTTTCCAACCTATTTCTGACACCCCAGACTAAAAAACTGGGACTTTGAACTCAGGGTCAAGGTCAACCTTTTTGGGTCAAGGTTGACCTCGACCTTGACCTACGTCACAATCAACCTTTTTTAGGCTTGGGGTTCAAATTCTAGAATTTCAGAGTTCCCAGATGTCGGTCTTTGGAAAAATTTAATTCCCGCTTCTGGGTCGGCTATTTCGGTCTTTGAAGCAACGATTCTTAAATTATATTTAGTATAGGTCCACTTCTAGGGGTATAGGTCTAATGGGAATTTAATTCTCCCATGTAGGCCTCTCTAGAAGATTGTGCCCTAGATTAGCATATAAGGAAGCCTTCTCCTCTCATTTTCTCTAACCATCATCAAGCATAATCACAAGCGCTCAAGACTTGAAAAAAATACAAGCTAAGGAGGAAGATTTGAAGCAAGCCAAGTATCCATTGAAGCATTCATCTATTCTCTAGAATTCAAGCACTTCTCAAGCATCCAATTCATCAAGGAGATCCATTGGTTGCCATCGAAGGATTCAAGCTCCACGGAGCCCTCTTGTTGAAGATTTCTTCATCCACATTCCTCCAAGAATCTTCCTCTTCCAAGATCCATTCAAATTGGTGTTGAAGATTTACAAGAAACTAATTTGAGACATTCTACATTCTACATTCCACATTCTACATCCATTTGGTGCATACATACTTGTGGATCCACAGATTCGAATCCACCATAAGGGCTTCTATACAAGCAAGGTGAATTCATTTATTTACTTTTTAACTTATGCAATTTCAATTCGATTATAAGGTAATTTCAAAACTGGGGTTTGACCAAGGCAAACCCCTCCCCCACAACAAACAAACCATTTTTCTTGTAGGTACATGTTCGGAACAACAAATCAGAGTGCAGTTTTGGATACCCTTTTCAAAAAAGTTTTGGGATTCGAAAATAGATTTTCTATCGAAGACTTCTTAGGTCGATTCTTCCCTAGGTCAGAATCGGAGGTCGATTCTGCCCTAGGTCAGAATCGGAAATTCTGGGTCAATGGTGACATTGACTTGAGGGTCAAAATTGGAACTGTGTCAGAACAAAAAAAAATTTATGGGTTTTGTTTGTCTCTATGTTTCTATTCCAGATCTGGTCTCAGATTTTTGAGAAACTGAGTGCAGACCCCCCGAAAACAACATTCTTTAGATATGCAACATTTCAAGGTTAGTACTTTTCTCCTATCCATTTCAAATAAGGTTATCAATCTTTGTAAATCTATCACACATTCAAATCAATAAATGGGTATTTAAGATCTTCCTATTTGCTCTTATTTCCAAATGATTGATTTATTTATGCATTGATCCTTCATTTTGGGTTAATCAATTTGGATCCTTCATTTGCACATCTAAGGATAAAAAGAGAGTATCTTATTTACCCCTACATTACAAAACACATCCTTTAAATGTAAGATAAAATAATAACAAACTAAAATACCATATTTCTTATCTTACAACTTCTACAAATTAGGATGCAAAAGTTCTAGTAGAATGGACTTTCTCTAAATGAAGGTGGATGATAATGAACTAAGAATGCTCGCTATTTATAGGATTTTCCAAATCCTTGGGGTGAGTTATGCCTAGCCATGGTCACGTTAGTTAGCTAAGGGATGAATGGTCAAGATTAGATGTTGAGATTGAATGGCTAAGATAGCAAAGGCTATTTGGTGATCCATGTGAGCTTGTCTCTCATTGGTTAAATTTGACCTTTTGTCCTTTTGTGGTTGGTAAGATATTTTAGGATTTTAATTAATTCAAAAGAATTAATTAATTTTGCCATAGATGATGTGGAATGTGATGAGGTGTTTAGACAAGAATGAGTTGAATTTTTTTTTTATCGGTAAAAGGTTGAGGCCGATGTATTATATTAATATTAAGAACATAGATACAAATGTCTCCATTCACTGCGAGCACTGGTAGGAAAGAATGGAGAAGAAAATCTCAAGTCTTGCCCGCGACCGAAGTCCAGATCATAAAAAGTACATAAAGTAATTTGGACGGCATACCATGATTTACACAGCCATATGAAGGCATTCCTTCATTTACATTAATTTACAAATTTAAGGGCATACCCTTGGTCATTTTAACTAAATTGATATTACATAGGTCCCAAACCTGAATACAGAGCCTTTAGTAGCTTCATCTGGGCTATATAATCAAATATATAATTAATATATTGATGGTGAACTATATAATCAAATATTTAATTCAATTATATAGTAGAGGAATTTTGATTTAATTAATTAAATTGCTTGAATTTAATTATTATTTTCTTTTGACCATTTTTAGGTGTATACATTGTTATCCTAAGATCTCTAGAAATTGGTGAAAGTAGAAGGTCCAATGAATTTGTAGATCAAAATACACTCAGTGCTTAATGAACTTAGTTAAAATATGAAAAGATGAAAAAATGATACATTTTCATAGTTCAAGTTGTAAATTAGATATTTTAGTGTTCCTTTTTTCTATATAAAAATCAAAAGATGCATGAGAGGATTTGTAAATTGCATACCAAGGATTCAACAAAGATATAATGGTAAGGCATAAAAATTTAACAAGAGAATTTATCAATTAAATTTGAAAGAAATTTAGAGTGATGACATGCACAATAGTTACAACTCCTTTCACACTTTGAGAGAAAATAATAAAAAAAAGAAGCTCCAAAGTGAATGCTTTGTATGAAAGTGGTAGACCAAATATTATATACATCTTTTGATTATCACCTCTCAGTCCATATAGAATCCCCATGAGTTGTGTTGGCATGTTCCCAAAATAATACTAAGCTATGTCCATCACATGTATTTCCTCACCATCAAACATTCCCCTCATGGTTTTCTTGTTGCAATATTAAAGTCTTCAATCATAGTAGCGATTTTAGATATGAAAAAAGCATGTGACAAGAATAAATGTCCTTGGAGATACACATGATTGAGATGCTACATATTTTATATTTCCTTTAACATGGACAAATACAAGAGATTTTGATCCACATGATAGCATTTAGCTTTTATTTTTGTTTTAATTTTTATTATTGTATATTTCTTATTTTATATTCCTTTAAAATATTGTTATTTGGTTAGGTTTTCTATTCTTTCTTATTTTAAATCTTATTTCTAGGTTTTCTATGAATTTTTTTTTAAATATAAAGTATCTTTAAAATCTAGTGCTAAAATAAAATGATATATTCTATATAAGTTTTATTACTAAGATTAACGAAAATATTTATATTTTTAGTTTTATAAAATGTACAATTTATTATTTTTGTTTTGTTCTAGTATAGTGTTAAAACTGTTTTATTATTTCTTCCTATTGATATTAGAGAAAGTTATTAAAAAATAATTGTGTAGATGAATTAAAAGTTCTATCCAAGCTGATGGTAGTAACGTACCATTCCAAATTCTATTATTTATAGAAGAGAAATATAAATATCAGAGCCTCAAAATGAACACTTTTATATTATTGCAAGATCTCTAGAAATCAGTGGATGTAGGAGATAATGAATTTTTGTAGATCAAAATGCTCTTAGTGCCCTAAAATCGAACCAATGAACTCAGTTAAAAGATGACAAGAAGAATAATTGAGCCCTTTTCACAATTCAAGTTGTAAATTAGATATTCTAATTTGTTCTTTTTTTTCTATGAAAAATCAAAAGATGGATGAGAGGATTTGTTAATTGCATACCAAGGATTCAACAAAGATATATTGGTAAGACATCAAAATTTAGCAAGTGGGTTTAAAAATTAAGGATGAAAGAAATTTAGAATGATGACATGCACAATAGTTACAACTCCCTTAACACTTCAAGAGAAACTAACCAAGAAAAATACAAGCTTTAAAGTGAATTCTAATTTGTATGGAAGCGGTAGACAAGATATTGTGTACATCTTTTGATCATCACCTCTCAGTCCATGTAGAATCCCCATAAGTTGTGTTGCATGTTGCCAAAATAATACTAAGCCATGTCCATTGTGCACAAAATTTTAGGATGTGAAAAATGCGAAATTGTGAATTACATAAACTCTGATTAAACTAGGTAGTAGATGGTCGAAAATCAACATCTAATTATATTAATTGTTGTCATCTCTCTTAATCCATCATTATTTAATTGATTTTCTTACACTTACTTATTTGCAAACTTAATTTCAATATAAGCCATTTTTTAAAGATATAACTTTCTAATAATTTGAAAGGAAAGGAAAGGAGATTTTATAGTCCACCAATATACAAGCCATCTATTTTAGGGTCTACATGTGGTAAGAGTAATATAATACTACTTTGTACTTTTTGTAGGAGGTATCTAACAATGCTACAAACGAGACATACATACCTTATCCCATATCAAATTTGAATTTATGACCTCTCTCTAATAAAATCCAACAAATATTCCCACACTAACGAAATAAAACCTTCACATCTCAAAAGCTAACACCTTTCACCCCAAGCTAATGAATACGTAAAACTAAACAAAAACTTGCATCACACTTATCATGAATAGCATCCACAACTTCTTTCCACTCCTTTACTTGCTCATTGAAAATAGGGAAACCCACAATTCATTATTTTTGTTTTGTTTTGGTATCTAGTGTTAAAAATATTTTATTATTTCTTTCAATTGATATTAAAGAAAGTTATAAAAAAATATTGTATAGATGATGAGTACAAATTAAAAGTCCTCTTCAAGATGATGGTAGTAACATACCATATCAAATTCTATTATTATAGAAGAGAAATTTAAATATCGGAGCCTCAAAATGAATACCTTTTGGTAAGACATACCATTCTAAATTCTAATATCTATAGAAGAGAAATATAAATATCAGAGTCTCAAGATGAACACCTTTTTATTATTTGAAGGTCTCTAGAAATTGGTGGAAGTAGGAGACAATGAATTTGTTGATCAAAATGCTCTTAGTGCCTTGAAATCGAACCAATGAACTCAGCTAAAAGATGCCAAGATGAATAATATAGCCCTTTTCACAATTCAAGTTGTAAATTAGATATTTTAATGTTTCTTTTTTTCTATGAAAAAATCAAAAGATGCTTGAGAGGATTTGTAAATTGCATACCAAGGATTCAACAAAGATATATTGTTAAGCCATCAAAATTTAACAAGCAATTTTTAACAATTAAGGGTGAAAGAAATTTAGAATGATGACATGCACAATAGTTACAACTCCCTTAGCACTTCAAGAGAAATTTACGAAGAAAAATACAAGCTCCAATGTGAATGTTAATTTGTATGGAAGTGGTAGACCAGATATTAGGTGCATCGTTTGATCATTAGCTCTTAGTCCATGTAGAATCTCCATAAGTTGTGTCAGCATGTTGCTAAAATAATACTAAGCCATGTCCATGGTGCACAAAATTTTAGAATGTGAAAAATGTGAACTTGTGAATTACATAAACTCTGATTAAACTAGGTAGTGGATGAACGAAAATCAACATCTAATTATATTAGTTGTTATCATCTCTCTTTATCCATCATTATTTAATCGATTTATTGTTAAAATAAGATTATGTATTTCTTCTAAGTCATCAATAATTAATGGGAAAATTTTTATATTCAATTTATAAATTTTATAATTTAGTATATTTATTTCTCTCAAACTTCTCCAATATATTGATAAGCTGCAATAAATATTCCCACATTAGCCAAAAGAAGCCTTCACATCTTAAAAACTAACACCTTTCACCCCAAGCTATTAGAGTGTTCGACCAACGAGCTATTGACTCGTCTTTAACAAGCTTATTTCAATCCACACGTGACTTATTTCTAACAATGAAAATATTTATATTTTCAATTTTATAAAGTTTATAATTTTACAATTTATTAAATTTATTCTTATATATTATTTCTCTCAAACTTCTCCAATAAATTGAAAGGAAAGGTTCAAGAAAATGAAAGGAGCTTTTATAGTCCACCATACTTGCCATCCATTCTTAGCTCTACATATGGAGACACTAATTATATGGACTATCCCATTGCGGGAGCTACCTAACTATGCTGCAAACAAGACCTACATACCTTATCCCAATTGAAATTCGAACTTATGAGCTCTATTTAATAAACTCCAACAAATATTTCCACACTAACTAAATGAAACCTTCACACCTCATAAGCTAAAACATCTCACCCCAAGCTAATGGGTATGTAAAACTAAACAAAAACAGATACCATGAACAACATCCACAACTTTTTCCCACTCCTTTACTTTTTCCTCATTGAAAATAGGGAAACCCGCAAGCAAAAAGTTCTCTTACATAACCCTATTTCAATTGGAACCAATTCATTAATACTTTGATTTTAGTTTGCATTCCCAATAGCTTGGGGTGAGACCACGTTAACTTTTGAAATGAGAAGGCATCCTTTGCGAATACAATTTCATATGAAAAATAACTGTGCACGATCTAATATAACAATCAAGTTAGACACTACAAGTTAGTCAGCCCCCTTGTTTTGGCTGCTTTTAATATAAAAAACAATCAAATTAGACACTACAACAACATTAATAAGAAAAAAATGTTGCGAAAATTGATAAACATGAAAAAATATTTTACCTGGAAGAGAAGATGAGAAATTAAGTTGAGAAGAAGCAGATTGGGCATTTAGAGCTTCTCAATGAAGGTATTTGTAAAGCTTGTCTCTCCATCCACAGTCATTTACAATTTGTTTCACGTGAATTTAAATGATTTAATTGTAAAATGTATTTATCCTCCTATTGTCTTGTCCAATAATCTGAGTTGGACATGTTTTTCACGTTTGCAAAGTAAAAGTAGTAAATGTATTTGGCATGCCAATGGAATAAATTAAATCATTCAATTCTAGTTATTGAGAAGGCTGCGTAATTTCCTTGAGAGGTATTTTATGTTGCTTTCCATGATTTGCATTTTGGGTGTATTGATTTTAATGGAAAAGCTTTTGAAAATGTATGGGGTCATATTAAGGGTCGGTGTAAATTTTGTGACACTATTCGCTCATCAAAATAGTACACTATAATATCACCAACCATATTTCATAGTGGATGAGATTCTAGAATCCAAACATGTGCCATTGACAAAAGGGCCCACAGTTGCCCAATAAAATTTAAATTCACATGTTTGGTATGATGAATGTTTTTTTTGTTTTTGAAGTATGTGGATTATTTTTAATAAATGAATCATGGTTTTTCAATTTGGTAATTTTTTTCATGTGATATCTATTTGTTGATATCATTTTGTATCTTCTTTTAATACAAATTATATGTTTCTTTTAGAAATCAGTTTTTATGAAAATAGCGTTTATTTCTATTAATAAAAGTTAATGTATACTATTCACAAAATAAAAATATAGGGAGACTTTAGATCACCCCTCAAGAGTCATAAGGGCAGACCCTGAAAGTCAAAATACATATAGGTAGAGCTCACAATAAGAAACACGAGCAAATCACAAAGAGAAAATTCACATAAAAGAATCACTTCTGCGACAAGAGCACTCGAAGGGCAGTGGTAGAGGATCTCCAATGCCACTTTATTAGCCTCGACCTAGATCTGAAGCGTCACATTATTACAAATACATGCTTTAGTGTAAAGTGAAACATGTACATCAAAAGAGTTGTGGGAAAACAAAATAATATTCATATCTTTCAACAAAGAAAAGTGGTTCTCCACCCTGAAAGAATGCCAAATTTGGGTAAATTTGAAGGGGATGCGAGTCCAATCCCCTAAGAAAGCCATATGTTAGGAAAAGGGTTCTACCCAAAAATTATGAAAGAGATCATAAATCCAACTCCAAAAGTTTTGAGCATGATGGCAAAACCAAAAGAGATGTTTGAATAACTATGTTTTTCCACAAATGGGCAATGAGGGTCAAGAATGTCCATAAACTAAATGTGAGAGCCTAGAGGCAAGCATTGGAAAAGAATACACTAGGCAGAGTGGGTGATCTTAAGCTCAATAATAGTATACCAAATATTCTAGAATCTACATTACAAAGGAGCTGAGGCGATTGCAAATTCCACTAAAGATTCAAAGTAGGCACTATGGGAAGGTGCATAGAGAGCTTGTGGTATCTCAACCATGACTTGTAATTGTAAAAGGTAGTATTGGGAAACCAACACCAATATTTTCACCAAGGCTCATAGAGTGAATGTTAATCATCTGTAGCATATTTAGAGGTAGAGAAGACATGAAAATATGAAATGTTTGTCAATTTGGCTAAGGTAGTAGGTACTAAGCTTTCATATCTTCCCAAGAAAAAAGATTCATAATGACTCTAGAAAAAAGGTCTTGAGGCGTGCAAATACCACATTTGTGAAAATGTAAGGCACAAACTCAAGTACTCGAGCTAGGAAAAGCTCTTGGACCTTCATAATAGGAGACCACCAGATATTATATTAGTTCACATAATGTTAGCTTGAAAACTAGAACTGGCCCACCAAAGCTAGGGTTCAATAGCCTCCTGAGAATGCCAAGTGGTTTTGGCCATCAAAGTGCCTTCAATATGGACAAAATCTATTATAACTAGAAGGGTTTGAAAGTCAACCCCCTTCCAATATATCCTCCGAACTAGGTAAACCAAGGAAATATAATGTCTAAGAAGGTTTTTTTAAGCTTCATTTCCATGGATGACACAAAACATGCACTTAGCAAACAAGGCCAATCCCTACTTCTACATTGAAAGGAGCCACAAATCACCTAAATCATGTAAGAGACAACATAACTTATACATGACTTTGTGAAACCCATGGTGATCTTCTAAATATGCCCACAAAAATACCTCAGCATCTTCTCAAAAAAGCCTTTGACGGAGCCTAGCAAGAAGAATAATAAACATGGGTTGTCGCAAGGATTTTAGAGAAAACTTAAATTCACCAGCGAACAAAAGTGGCTTAATAATCTAAGAGGATATTTTTTTATCGATTCATGTAAGGATCTCATTCCAAAGCTCCATGGGTGAGGCCTAAAACTCAAAGGGAATGCCAAAAAATAAAAAGATTCTCCCATACCCAATCAATTTCCAACCAAATTGGAGCATCCATAGTATAGCCAGGAGGTAATATTGCTGATAATACTCAATTTTATGCCATTGAATGGAAGAACCAAAAGCTAGATTGAAAGTGTCAAGACTAAAGGGCTTCCTTGGTATTTTTCTCTTCTTCAATCAAAGTGAGAAAAAGTCATCTACAAAATGACTATTAACTCATTGACAAGGTGACTTAAGCAGGAAAATTCCTTGGACCTACCCCATGGAGATAGAGTTTGCAAAAAAAAAACCAAATCCTTCAACAACCAGAACATAAAAAGAAGGAGCCAGAGAGAACCCTTGGTCAAAACACTAAAAAAGAACAAAAGTCAGGGACTTGAAGTTGTTAATGGTGATAAATGTTAAGGCATCCCCAACTTTTTTTTCACAAACTAGATAAAATGTGGGCCAAATCCAAGGGCATCCAATATTAAGGGTCATTCAATACAATTGCAAGCCTTATAAAAATAAATTTTGAGGAAGATAAAATTCTATCAAGAATGACGAACCCATTTGATTCCTTCCCAAAAAACAATAAATGTGTAGTGTTGTAAAATTGCACCTAGTGTTATTACCATTATTCAATGCTCCTACCTTAGCCGAAAGACAAAATTCTATGTAAGCCTCCATGTCCCTCCATGTCCCTTATCCTTTTTTGCTCAGATTCCTAACCATGCAACCTAGTTCACATAGGACATGTGCCCACTGAAGAGAAATTTGCATGACGTGTTGGAATGTGATGTTGTGATTGTTGTTTTCATTGATATAAACATATTGTGGTTGATTGGATATGATTCAGTTTGATGCTTTGGTGATTCAGAATTGGCATGCTCCAAATGTTCTGCTACATTGATCTATCTTTGGTTATGTTTATTATGGTCTCATTACTTTGTAACATATCATTCTACACCTATTTGGATATGGACCTATTTTGATATCGACGATTTTGTTTTGTCAACATATTATACATTGTGACGTGTTCTTTGGCTTCAATTATTGTGATGTTTGTGTAGCGTGATGTTTTGAGTGAGGATTATTTGGTGTGGCCCACATTTTATTCATATCCACTACAAGAATATCTTATGGTGACCTATTTCAAATTGTATTTGGCCAACCTTGAATATTAAAGATTAGTATTGTGCTTGGCCGACATGGATGAATATGGAAGCATGTAATGGTATATGTAAAGGATGATTCTGTTTGATATGTGTGTTTCATGTATGCGAGAGATGTGAACTTGAGAAGAAGACGTTTAGGCATTATTGTATATGTAAATGTATGCAACCAAAGGTAGAAGATCATAGAAATATTTTGTGTTGTAGTTGTTGATTGTTATTTCAGTGGTCGATCTGTTTTCTCATTTTTGGTAGTGAACCATTTTTGAACTATGATAGCTAGTTTTTTTACTTAGGGAAATTAGTCTAACAAACAATGATCTGACGTGCAGTGAGCCTCCATTGTAAAAATCAACTTAATCCATGTTATTCTTCATGAGAATTAGCTTCTTTGTGGGTTTTCCCATCCTGGGTATTCCACGTAAATATGGTGTTTATTGTGCATAAAGTTTGTATATGTTTTATTTGAATGGATTAAGATTATTCCAGATTAAGTATATTATATGAAATTTTTTTTATAATAACTAATTCACTGCCCCTCTCAGTTTTGTAGACTGTTCAACACGACGTGAACTTGTCCCACAAATTTGAAGTCATGCAGTGAGTTTTTTAGACATTACAAGTGTCACCCTTGTAATGTAATGTCTCGTGCTACCACCCACTGATGTCAAGAATCGACCATCAAGCTTAAAATTTCATCTTTTTCCTTCATTTATGCTTCTTCTACACAATCTTTCTCTCTTAGCTACATTTTCGCAATTTTCTCACTATCAATTCTTCCTAGTAAAATTCTCACACTCTCTTGAGCTTGTTATTGTATTGGGACAACTTGCATACAATCTTCTCATTCATTATA
>MU225578.1:2186369-2209365 GCA_018584345.1 Thuja plicata | reverse complement strand
ATATATATATATATATAGAGAGAGAGAGAGAGAGAGAGAGCACCTAGGTAGGGCTAAATGGGAACCTAGGGCTTCTAATTTGCTTCTGTCTTGTAGTGGTCTTAGCCACTCCATTAGTGGAATAATGGGACTAGATGGGTCCTAGGGTGTGTTGAGTTAGATTAGGAGGCCTTATTAGGTCCTTAGTAACTTTCTTTGCAAGTAATGTCCAAATTTGGCAAAAGTGGTAATTATGCATTTAGGGATCAAATTGGACAAGGAAGTTTTTAGGAGACCTACTTGATGTTTACATATCCTATATATGCAATTGGTTAAGTTTCTTGAGTTTATTGACCAAGTTGTATGCAAGAATCACAAAAGTTGTAAAAGTTATCAATGTTGTCATTGACAACATTGACAACATTTCTCGCAATGATGTATTTTCGAGCATTTGGGTTTCTAACTATCTAAAACCATCAAGACAGGATCATGGTCAAATATATAAGGCCTCCCTCAACCTTTTTATGAGGTTGGTTATTTTTCAATTTATCTGTATGAACTATGTTACCGAAAAACCAGTTATAGTTAAGCAATTTATTTGCATTTTGGGGTTTAATGGATTAAAATCTGCATTTTCTTTGGTGCATGATTTAAAGGGTGTAAATTCTTGATTCTATATGTGATTGGTTTTAGTTTTTGTTCATATTTACTTGTTTATGTAAAAAAATTTCTATTCTACACTGGCACTAGTCCGAACCAGGCAGTTTCTTAAAATGGGGTCATAACTTCTCTTTCCACCGTGGAATCTCTGCGGACCTTCGCAATTAGGAAGATGACTCCTCGTACATATTGTATATTGAAGGAGGGGCCCTAGAAGGCAAGCAAGCTATTTTTACAGTGATGCCCTAGGCAAGCCAGAGTTGCATGGCTAGGGATCACAAAGAGTTGCAGAGGTTTTAGGAGGGATTGAAAGCATTGATTGCTTCAATCAGAGCTTGTGGAGAGGTGGACATATGTGTGTAGTAGTCCCAAATTTAATGGGAATCTCCGGTGAAGGATTCTTAATGGTGAAAATGAATATTCTGATGGCCATGCTCTGTTTGAGTTGAAACCCTTAAATTTAGGCTTGTATGTAGGAACCCACTGTACGAACAACCTGGGGAGGCAAGACCTAGAAAATAGTTTAGATCTCTGTAAAGGGTGTCAGAATCAAAGGTTAGTTTTCCATCTTGTTAAGGATTATTTCAAGTTATTTGGGAAAATGTGCCTAATTAGGCCTAATTTCTTGTAGCCTTATTTTGGGTGAATTTGCTATGTTTCTTGGAACTCATTTAGGGTTCTATTGCAAAGTGTGTTTGTAGGAATTGGATTGGATCTAATTGAAATCTTAGAAGCCTACCTCTCCATGTGTGATGGATCTTGATCATGTTGGATCAGTTAGAGAAGATGGTACTAGAAGATCTCTATGGGCTAGGTGAGGAGTGATTTGTTTTCTTGATTGGTGTATGCAAGTTGAAAGAAGGAGGACCTTGTGTAGAGAATCCTTGGGAGATTAGGGTTAGGAAAGAACACAAATAGGTCAAAGAAGTGGCCTATAGGATACCCTAGAAGAGGGTAGGGTACAAAGAAAGACTTGTAGTTACATCAGATTGGTATCAGAGCAAGTTAAAGACTTGGGAAAATAGTGTATTTCTGCAGCTACTGGTGAATCAATGGGAGAGTCAAGCATGGTGACTAATGTAGAGCTAGATAAATAGGTGGATGAGAAAAAGTAGAAGAAAAATATCCTTGAAGAATCCTTAGAAGGAATGAAGATAAGGCTAGAAGAAGTTGCTAATGCAGCTAGGAACAAAGAAGTTGAAAGTAGTGATAGGGGTAAAAAGATTGTTGAGGAAGATATTATCCCTGAACCAGACCCTGTCTTGAATGAACAACCCTTATTAAAAGACATAAAATCCCTAGGAGGGAAGGAATTGGAAGGAATACCACTGTTTAGTGGGAAGATGGACATTGAAGCAGTGATGGATTGGATTGAAGGAATGGATAACCATTTCAAATGTGAAGGTGTGATAGAGGCACAGAAGCTCAATGTGGCTAAGTCAAGACTCAGAGGGTCAGCACTAACATGGTGGAAGTATCTTCAAGATGAGAGGATTAGAATGGGCAAGCAACCTATAGCCAATTGGAATGCCATGGTGACCAAGCTAAAAGAAAACTATCTACCAGAGGACTATGAGATTCAACTCCATAGAAAAAGGAAAAATATGAAACAAAAAGACATGGATGTGGCCTCTTATATAGAGGAGTTTTAGAGATTGTGGCTTAGGTCCCAGCAACAAGAAGAAGAATCAATCAAGGTAGCAAGGTACTTGGGTGGTTTGAAGTGGAACATCAAAGAAGAGATTATCCTATGGACACCAACCATAGTTCAGAGGTGTCATCAACTAGCTCTAAAGGTGGAGGAAAAGAATAGAAAGAAAGGTGACTCTAACTTCAAAAAAAGAGGTAGAGGAAGAGACCAACGGGGTCGAAGAGGACATTATCAAGGCAGAGGCAATGAATAAAGAAACCAAGGTGAAACAAAATTAAATGAGCATAGTAATGAAAATAATCCAAGAGGGGGTTATACCAAAGGTAGGGATAACCAAGGAGGTCCTAGTAGAGGAAGCGGGTCAGGTAGAAGCAACTCACACTTTGAAAGTATGAAGTGTTACAATTGTGGTCAATTGGGCCACCCTGTATATAGATGCCCTGAGAAACCTACTACATCAAACCATGTCAAGAGAGTGACCTATTCTCATGAGGACACTTAAGGTGTCAAAGCACCTGAGATTGATCATATAGACTCAAAGATGGGATAAAATCTGATGTTTAGAAGGGTTTTGATAAGGCAACTAGTCAAAGATGAACCCAAACATAGGAGGGCTTTGTTTAGGATAAGATGCAAGATCCTTGGAAAAGTTTATAAGGTGATTGTGGATTCTGGTTCCACAGATAAAATCATATTAGAGGAGGTAGTGGAAAAAATAAAGCTAACCAAAGTACCTCATGTGAATCCATACAAGGTGACATGGCTAAATAAAGGCCAAAGTGTGTTGGTGAATGAACAAACATGGGTTGAGTTTTCTATAGTAGGCTATAAGGACAAGTTGCTTTGTGACATCTTACCAATGGCTGCTTGTCATTTTATGTTAGCAAGGCCTTGGCAATATGACAATGGAGCAGTGTATGATGGGAAAGAGAATTCCATAACATTCAGGAAAGGAGGCAAAACTTTCAAGATTTAGTCTCTGTTGGAAGAGGATGAGCCACAACCCAAGACTCCTAGTATTTTTTTGTGTAGTGGAAAGGAGTTTGTGAAAGAACTTAAGGATGATGATAATGAAGGATATGCTATTTTTTTAAAGTCTAAGGAAGAAGAGAATCCTATCAAGGAACCCTTACCATCAAATATTCAAGAATTTCTTGTGAAGTACAAAGATATAGTAAGTGATGGAAATCTTGCAACCTTACCTCCTAGAAGAGTGATAAGCCATCTGATAGACTTTGTCCCTGGTGCATTTGTGCCTAAAAAGGCAGCTTATAAGCTTACCCCTAACTAGAACTTGGAAGTGGAAAAGCAAGTGCAAGAACTCTTGGATCAAGGCTTGATCAAGAAGAGTATAAGTCCATGTGCAGTCCCGATTGTGTTGGCATCCAAAAAGGGAGGAAAATGGAGACTTTGCATAGACTCAAGGGCCATAAAAAAAATTACAATAAGGTATAGGTTCCCCATACCTAGGATTGAGGATCTTATGGATTTCCTTGGAGGGGAAATGTACTTCACTAAGCTTTATTTGAAAAGTGGTTATCACCATATCATTGTGAAAGAGGGAGATGAATGGAAAATGACATTCAAGACCACAAATTGGTTGTATGAGTGGCTTGTGATGCCATTTGATCTCACAAATTCCCCGAGCACATTCATGAGGCTCATGAATGAAGTTCTCAAGGACTAAATAGGGAAGTTTGTAGTTGTATATCTTGATGATATACTGATTTTTAGAAAAACAAGAGAGGAGCATATCAAGCATGTAGAGACTGTATTGCAGAGGTTACATGAAGAGAAGTTGGCTATCAATCTTGAGAAGTGTGAGTTCCTAAAGAAATAAATTGTGTACTTGGGCTTTGTAGTGTCCAAGGGGTCCTTGAAGATGGATCAAAACAAAGTTGCAGCAATCCTAAACTGGCCACCACCTACCACAGCAACTAAGGTAAGAAGTTTCCATGGGTTAGCCCAATTTTATAGGAAATTTATTAGGAATTTTACTGGTATTTGTGCACCATTGTTAGATACCATCAAGGGTGGGGTAAAAACCAAGTTTAGGTGAACCTTAGAAGTAGGGAAAGCCTTTGAAATGTTGAAGAAGAAATTATCCACACAACCTATCTTGAAGTTGCCTAGTTTTGAAAATTTCTTTACAATTGAGTGTGATGCAAGTGGGATGGCAGTAGGGGGTGTGTTAAGCCAAGAAGGTAGTCCAATATACTACTATAGTGAAAAATAAAATGAAGCTAAGAATAAATACTCTTCTTATAGCTTGGAATTGTATGCCTTAGTTCAGTCCCTTAGGAAGTGGAGGCATTACCTATTACCCAAGGAGTTTGTTGTGTTTACAGACAACCAAGCCCTTAGCTATATCAATACTCAAGAGAAACTGAGCAATAGACACCTAAAATGGATGGAATACCTAAAAGCATTCACATTTATAATTAAGCACAAGAAGGGGCAATTGAACAAGGTTGTTGATGTACTAAGTAGGAGATTGTTGATAGTTCAAGAAGTTCAATTGAATAGCATTGGCATAGAAAGTTTCAGCGATCTCTACAAGGAAGATGAAGAATTTGGTGAAGCCTACAAGGTGTTTACTGATTTTCAGAATCATTTCCATAGCAAGTTTTCTAATTTTACTTTGCAAAATGGACTCTTATTTAAGGGTAATCAATTGTGTGTACCAAGGGGTTTAATGAGAGAGAACCTCATACAAGAGAAACATAATGGGAGCTTGAGTGGTCATTTTAGTATGAACAAGACCTTGGAACTAGTACAGAGGTTTTACCATTGGCCAAAGTTGATAAGGGATGTGACTAGGTATATCAAACAATGTGTAGTGTGCATGAAAGCTAAAGGAGGAATGAGTAATGCAGGTTTATACTAGCCTTTACCAGTCCCAAATAGGCCATGGGAGTGTGTGAGCATGGACTTCATAGCGGGTCTACCCAAGACAAAATAAGGATGTGAAAAAATCTATGTGGTGGTTGATAGATTTAGTAAAATGGGTCATTTTATACCTTGCAAGACTACTCATGATGCTAGTCACATAGCATATTTGTTCTCTAAAGAGATTGTGAGAATCCATGGTTTTCCCTAAGTATTGTATCATATAGGGATGTGAAATTCATGAGCCATTTTTTGAAAACATTGTGGAATATATTGGGTATTAATCTCTCTTTTGGTTCAGCCTACCATCCTTAGACAAACGGCCAAACTGAGGTGGTCAATAGAGTGTTGGGTAACCTATTGAGGTGCCTCACTAAAGAGTATGGTCAGACATGGGATGTGGTCATTCCCCAAGTAGAGTATGCATACAATGATAGCAAGAACAGAAAAATAGGGAGAAGCCCATTTGAAGTGGTTTATGGGATGCACACAAGGGGTGTATATGAGCTTAGGGATCTTGGAGGCATGGAGTACAGGAGTGGTCATGTTGAGAAATTCACTCAAACCATAAAGGAGATCCAAGATCAAGTTAAGAAGACCATACAAGAAAGTACACAAAAGTTGAAGGCCAAAGTGGATGAAAAGAGGAGAGACATTCAGTTTGTGGTAGGTGAATATGTGATGGTTCATTTGAAAAAATACAGATTGTAGAAAGGTGTGCCTACTAAACTTCATATGAAGAGGGTGGGACCTTGCAAGATCATAGCCAAGTATGGGGCTAATGCATACAAAATAGACTTACCTTCATATTTAAGCATATCTCCTATTTTTAATGTCCAAGACTTGATCAAATTCAAAGGGCCAATAGCTGAGATTGGTCAAAAAATTCAAGGGGTCCGTAGTGATTTTGAATCTACTGCATTACCTCCCAAGCCAAAGTTAGAAGTAGACAAGGTTCTGGATTCAATAGTCAAGAAGACTACAAGGAACAAGGTGTACATGGAGCACCTCATCAAGTGGAAGAATAGGCCTGAATAAGAGGCATCATGGATTGCAGCTATAGACTTCAAGAAGGTGGGCATCAATAAAGACATTTTGTCCACAAGAGTGACATGAGTTTCCTTTGTGGGGGAGTATGGTGCAGTAGAACCTAGGTAGGGCTAAATGGGAACCTAGGGCTTCTAATTTGTTTTTTTCTTGTAGTGGTTAGCCACACCACTAGTGGAATAATAGGACTAGATGGGTCCTAGGGTGTTTTGAGTTAGATTAGGAGGCCATATTAGGTCCTTAGAAACTTTCTTTGCAAGTAAAGTCCAAATTTGTCAATTTGTATACACGTTGCTAATGTTGTGGAAAAAGTGGTAATTATGCATTTAGGGGTAAAATTGGACAATGAAGTGTTTAGGAGACCTATTTGATGTTTACTTAGCCTAGATATGCAATTGGTTAAGTTTCTTGAGTTGATTGACCAATTTGTATGCAAGAATCACAAAAGTTGTCAATGTTGTCATTGACAACATTGACAACATTTCTTGCAATGATGTATTTTTGAGAATTTTGATTTCTAACTATTTGAAACCATCGAGATAGGTTCATGGTAAACTATATAAGTCCTCTCTTGACCTTTGTATGAGGTTGGTTGATTTTTTAATTTATCTGTATGGACTTTGTTACTGAGAAACCAGTTATAGTTAAGCAATTTATTTGCATTTTGGTGTTTAATGGATTAAACTCTCCATTTTCTTTGGTGCATGCGTTAAAGGGTGTAAATTATTGATTCTTTATGTGATTGGTTTTATTTTTTTTCATATTTCCTTGTTTATGTAAAAAGATTTCTATTCTGCACTGGCACTGGTCTGAACCAAGCAGTTTCTTAAAATGGGGTCATAACTTCTCTTTCCACCATGGAATCTCTACGGGCCTTTGGAATTAGGAAGATGACTCATTGTACATATTTTATAGTGAAGGAGGGGCCATGGAAGGCAAGCAAGCTATTTTTACAGTGATTCCCTATGCGAGCCAGAGTTGCATGGCTAGGGATCATAGAGAGTTGTAGAGGTGTTAGGGGGGATTGAAAGCATTGATTACTTCAATCAGAGCTTGTGGAGAGGTGGAAATATGTGTGTAGTAGCCCAAAATTTAATGGGAAGCTCTGGTGAAGGATTATTAATGGTGAAAACAAAGATTTTGATGGCCATGCTCTATTTGAGTTGAAACCCTTAAATTTAGGCTTGTATGTAGGAACCCACTATATGCACAGCTTGGGGAGGAAAGACCTAGAAAATATTTTAGATCTCTGTAAAGGGTTTTAGAATCAAAGGTTATTTTTCCATCTTGTTTAGGATTATTTCAAGTTAATTGGGAAAAGGTGTCTAATTAGGCCTAATTTCTTGTAGCCCTATTTTTGCTGAATTTTCTATGTTTCTTGGAGCTCATTTAGGGTTCTATTGCAAAGTGTGTTTGTAGGAATTGGATTGGATCCAATTGACATCCTATAATCCTACCTCTCCATGTGTGATGGATCTTGATCATGTTGGATCAGTTAGAGAAGATGGTACTAGAAGAGCTCTATGGGCTAGGTGAGGATTGATTTGTTTTCTTGATTGGTGTATGCAAGTTGAAAGAAGGAGGGCCTTATGTAGAGAATCCTTGGGAGATTAGGGTTAGGAGAGAACCCTAATAGGTAAAAGAAGTGGACAACAGGATACCCTAGAAGAGGATAGGGTACAAAGAAAGACTTTTAGTTACATCAGAGAGAGAGAGAGAGAGATATTTTAAGAAGCGATGTATGAGTGATGGATAAGAGATTATATGGATGTGATGCAAATAGATGAATGGATGTATTGTGATGTTAGAATCAGATAGGTGGTGATGTGAGCTAACATTGGAACTTCCTAAACATAATTGAGTCTTGTATTGTTCACTCTTGATAAAGCATTGTAACAGAATCATATTTTTGATTGTATGAGCAGCGAGCTCAATATACCTTTAACAGGGTTTTTGTATTCCTCTAACAAGGAAATGTGCTAATGTAATATTCAACTCCTAACAGGGCTAGGTTTCCTAACAGGGACACAATACTTTTAGTGCATATTTTTGGGTACCATCCCCACCGTGGTTTTCCCTTGGCCAGGGTTTCCCTGATAATAATTCATGGTGTTATGCGTTATATGTTTTGTGCTTATGTTATTTTCATTTCAACAATTATCTGGTTAAGTTGGAATTTATTAAGTTCATGTTTAAAGTCTTGTAATACTAATTCACCCTCCCCTCTCAGTATTAGTTAATCCTAACAATTTGTATCAGAGATTTTAGCCCTTGGAGAGAAAGCTTAACAACTTAAGGGAGATCCATATGGATTCTGAAAGTTTAGAGGGAAACTTTGAAGCAACACTTGAAGACCTTGATAAGGCCAAAGTAGAGAATGGTGACTTGAAATTCAAATTGAGAAGAGTAGAGGGATTCTACAAGAAAATAAAATAATAACTTGAACTTTCCAGAAGTCAGAGACAAGATCTTATGGATACGATAAAAGAGGATTTAGAAAATGATACTTGAGATCAGATAAAACATCTTGAATAAGAGAAAGATGCTTTGAAGATTAATCATGAAACTACTTCCCTTATGATGGATAATGAGATTCAATAGGAAAAGCATACTAGAAACAAAATTGAATAAACCTTCAAAGATGCTAATATTCAGATGGGACAAATTAAGACTGAACTTGATCACTACAGGAACAAGTATCTGGAATTAGAGAAATATAATCAGACCATAAAAGGAGAATTGGTTGAGGCTAAGAAACATATTGAGAAACTTCACATGAGTAGTGACTTGATCGATGAACAAAGAGATAGAAAAAAACCTAAAGGACACATGACTGGAGTTGGCTTCAATGAAGTTGAATGTTCAAATACTTAAGAAGAAAAATTAGAAGTAAAGAATGATGAAGAAAGACCTACTCTTGCAGAACTTAAAGATCAGATTAGACCCTTCAGAGGTAGATGTTTTGGATGCAACAAGATTAGACACATGAAGAGAGACTGCATAAATAAAATTCATTACAAATATTTTGATGGCTATTGCAACAATTGTCATGCATATGGACACAAGAAAGAAGAATGCAGGAAGCCTGATCAATCTAGAGTCAAACAAGATTACATTAGGGAAGAAACAACGGCTAAGATCACATGTTACAAATACAATAACTTTGGGCACATCGCAAAGTATTGTAAGTTGCACATTAATTAGAACAAACCACATCCTACATGCTACAAATGTAACAATCCAGGATATATAGAATAGTTTTGCGGGTACAATGGAACTGATAACAAAAGAGGACCACTGCCCATGCTTATAAAGAAGAACATTGGCGATAATAGTAAGAGTCTTGCAAAATATATGGATGAATTCAAGAGTCATTTCAGAGAACCAAAAGATGAAAAAAGTGGTAAGGTATGGAAGGTAAAATAAACAAGTGAGGTATTGGTTCAAGTAGAGTTAGTAGATGCCACTGAGCCTTCGCTTGATGCTAACATTTCTACATCAACCTAGATGGCCAAGCATGGACTTAAGGGGAGAATTGGAAGGAAACATCAGAAATCTATCCAACCCCTGATTATGAGGAGTAAGCTCTGGGAGTTTAGTGAGATTATGTGGAGATGTTGTGAAACATATATATGTGATTACATTGTTTTACAAATCTATATGTTGTGATCGCCAGATTGTTAATCGACTGGATTATGTGCAGAGATAAGTTTATTGGGAACTGTGTCATCTCTCCACACAATGAAGTATCAAATCATTCAAAAGGACTTATTTAGACATCATTCAAAGAACAGAGCCTAAGGAGAACATAGTTTAGAGAAAAAGAAGCAAAGAAGCAAGTGCGTTGAGCATTTGATCGAAGCATAAATTCACAAATCAGCAGATAAAAGGTATTTAGATCTTTTTCGAATCTTTGGTTATGGATACTCCGTTGATTTTTGATGTCACTGAAAGGCCTAGGTATAAGTTTAAGAAACACCCATACAAATCAACTGAGGATGATCCTAAAGGTGCATTTTCACAAATAGCCTATGACTTTCTACATGTCAAAGACATAAAGGCTTACATTCATTGTAATTATGGGTCTCTAGGAGACTATGAGATCTATAAAGAAATGAAAGACATGATTGGAGAAGATGGCAAGATGAAAGATGAGTTTGCACATCTTGAGAACCTTAGTATCATGCAGATGACTGAAATTTACGAATTTGACAAAGAGGAATACATTAAGATCATTCTGAGAAGAGTTCACTATCAATTTATTTGGCTTGGAGATCAACTTGTGAATATTTGCAGTGACTTAATTCATGGTCTCATAGGTTTGGATAACTCTGGTGTTATCCCTGTTGCAGAGAAGAACACAAAAAAATAGGTGGAAACCCTAATGCATTCCCAATGGATAAGAGAGTGATGAAAGGTAATGATATATTTTACCAAGATGTTAGATTTATTTCAATGATTCTAGGATATAAACTTCATTATAGTAGCCGACCTAACTCAATATCAACATGAGTGATTTTGATGACATATAAAATGGTGAAGGAAAATGTTAGATATAACCTTTGTGAAGTACTTTTCCAACAGTTCTTGGATAATGTGAGGAAAATTAAGAAGGATAAGTTGAGGCATTCAAGTTTGGGTTTTTATTTATACACATGTATATTCAAAATGTGAATAAGTCCATGGTATGCACCCTAGATCTTGGAAGGACAGTGAACCCACTGGAATTCAGATCACACAAAGCTATAGAAGAAAAAATAGTACATGGGTTGATGGCGAGTTATTTGGTATGATCAAAATCTTGCAGAGACAGATGAAGGAAAGAGAGAGAGGATTCCTGAGGTATTGGTAGAGAAGTACACTGATTTAATGTGTTTCATGGTTGAAACTGATTGTGTTTTCTTTGAGGAAGTGCAACCTAGGATGAAGTGGTGTTTTCCTCTAGGATATGAAGTTAGCTATGAGGTATTGATTATGCAAGTAGAACATATTCTATCCTTAGAAATTGATCCATCCAAAGAAAGATGGGGTACCTATGAAGAAAAGTTAGCGAATATAATGGAAGAACAAACTAGAGGTGTAAGGAAGAGGAAAGTAGAAAACTTAGTAGATGAGCTAGCAGCCAAGGCCGGTATAACAAAAGAGGAAATGAAAGAGGTAAGAAAGAAGTTGACAGAAAGAGCTTCTAGGTTGGCGAGCACTGCTCCTATAGCCATTCCACCTCCATAAGTTGAGAAGGTTATTAGTCCACCCTCTAGTGTTATTGATATATCTGAGACTACACCTACACCACCAAAGAGAACATTGCAGAAAGAGAAACTTATCGAATTGCCGAGAAGGAACACAAGGTCCACTAAACAAGACTCTCCACCTAAGAATCAGAGGATAGAAGTAGAAGAGAAGAAATTATAAGAGAAGAAAGGAGAAGAAAAGAAAGTAGAAGAGAAGAGAACTGATGTGAAACAAATTTGGAAGCTTGACATGAAAATACTAACATTGAAGGAAAAATCGATCTAGAAGTGACCGAGAAAGAAGAAAAGAAAGTGAGCAAAGTTGAAGTAGACAAGGAAACAATGAATAAAGTTGAAGAGAAACAAGAAACTCATTCATCTGTTTCTTCATCTTTATTGTTGGAAAGTGGAGATAAGACTCTAAACATTGATGTTGAGAGTATGGATGAGGATGATTTGATGAAGCTGTCCTTCGTTGCATTTGCTAAAACAAAAGAGAGATCTGAGCAGAAAGGTGAGAATAAGATAAGGGTAATGGAAAGAGTAGTTGATACTTTCAAAAAACTCCTACCTATACCTTTTTCTTTCCAATAAAAGGATAGTGCAGAGAAATTGAATAAAGTATTGGGTGACTTTACAGTCACTATGATTCCTTGGAGAAGATCGTTGAAGAGAAAGAAGAGAAGAAGTATAGAAAAGGACAGACTAACTCTAACCAAGATGATGGATACTTGTGAGACCTCTTCACACTTTATATAGGAGTTAAATAGAGAAGTGTCTAGGATATTGGAAAAACTAAGTGTTTTGGATACAGAGAAAGGGAGAGTTGTGCAAAGACTTTTTATGCTGAAGAGTTTAATCACTCCTAAGTTATAAATTCTTGAGACACATCTTTTTGACATGGAGAAGACATTGTAGGATCTCACCGAATATATGCCTACCAAGATAATGGAAACAAAGACATCTTCTCTTTCACTGAATGGACTAATTCATGTGATTCAGATACTGGTGAAGACTTGGTTAGAGGAAGTGAAGATCTTGGAGAGCTCATTCCAAGATGTGCTAAAGATGGTATAAACTATTTGGTAAGTAGTAAAATAATTTTGTTATGTACTCTACATTTATTTTTACCTTTTCCATTGATTCCAAAGGGGGAGAAGAGAAGATATGAAAAATTTATAGAGTAGAGAAGATATATGTAAAGGAGACAAAGAGTGTTGTGTATATCTTTTTTTTTGGTATTGACACTTAATCATTTTTCCCTAAGTGTTTTCATCAACGCCAAAGGGGGAGATTGTTGGAAAGTGGTTCATTCAAGATTTTTGTGGAACACTTGAGGGTTATAATTTATGGAAACACATCTGGTATGGATAGTCTCTTAGAGTGAAACATGGTTTTGGAGATATATCTTGCAAAATGACTAAGTACAGAAAGCAGAATTACAAAGTATAGTAGTACAGTTTTGGTCAGTGAAGATAGTATATGATGAATGGAGACATGCAAGCTTAGGAGAAGCCATTTTCGGATATGTATGACCTTCTATTAAGTTTTCTTGAGTTTTTTAGTTTAGAAATGAAAGATACATTATGATGAAGTCATGTGAAGACAGAGTAACAATGATACAACACATATGAAAGGTCGCGATGATTGAGGGAGTAAATGTGAAGTCCAAATGTGCTATGTTGAATTTAGATTATGGATTACCTATGTTTTGATAGTGTATGATCACCGAATTGGTAGTTAATTTTTGTAAAATTATTAATTCTATTTTGTGATGTATTTAGGAGCCGACTAGATAATGAAATGAGATATGTATGAAGAGCTTTTAAGAAGCGATGTGTGAGTGATGGATAAGAGATTGTATGGATGTGATGCAAACAAATGAATGGATGCATTGTGATGTTAGAAATAGACAGATGGTGATGCAAGATACAACTGGAACTACCTAAGCATAGTTGATTCTTGTATTGTTCATTCTTGATAAAGCATTGTAACATAATCATATTTTTGATTGTATGAGCAGTGATCTCAATATACCTTTAACAGGGTTTTTGCATTCCTCTAACAAGGAAATGTGCTAATGTAATATTCAGCTCCTAATAGGGCTAGGTATCCTAACAGGTACACAATAATTTTAGTGAATATTTGTGGGTACAATCCCCACCGAGGATTTCCCTTGGCCAGGGTTTCCTTGAAAAAAATTCATGGTGTTATGAGTTATGTGTTTTGTGCTTATGTTCTTTTCATTTCAGCAATTATCTGGTTAAGTTGGAATTTATTAAGTTCATGTTTAAAGTGTTGTAATACTGATTCACCCCCTTCTTAGTATTACTTAATTCTAACACCTTCATATTTTGGTTAACCCGATGTGAATATTTTTCAAGTCATAATTCGCATGGTTTCCATCTTGATGTTATGAACCCCTTCTATGAGCTTCATGACCTAGACCACATCGAGAACTATCGTGAGAAGATCTTCAAAACCTAGTGTTTCTCCAAAGAAATATAGTCCAACTAGACTAGGCACATTTTTTTCCAAGAATATGGATCTTAGTGACCTTTTCGGATTCTATTTCTTCAAAGGCCCAATATTGGGACTTAACAATTTGTTGACGGGACTTTGTGACCAGTTCTGCCAACAGGGGAAAAGTTGTCACTGAGTACCAGAGTACCGGCCAACTTTTTCAGTAGAGGTTTTCTCGAGAATGAATTCTCCTAGCCTCCAAGCACCTGGTAGTCGAGTCTCGATGGTGAGGGGGAGATAAGTTGGGTAGGTGACTGTTGTTCGAGGGGTTAGCTGGTTTTTACTCATCACTTCCAGGGATTTCAAAAGGGGTGAGGTTTCCTGCAATCATCTTAGATTTACCAAAGAAATCACAAAAGCTAGATCAAAGTTAGAGTATATTTTTACTTATAGTCATGCAATATATATTCAAACATCGACAATGATCCAATGCAGGAAAACAAAGATAAATACTGGATACACAAGGCATCAACGATTCATATGCATTCAATAGAAAAGAGAGATAAGATCATTTAAATAAATGCAAAACACTAGAGCGAAGGACATAAGAAGACATACAATGCAAACTATGTTCATTAACTTTGGAGATTAGAACAAAAAACAACATAGGGACACAAGCTACTCTTTCTTCTTTCATTAACTTGAAATGATTCCAGCATCACTAGCGATTACATTCATGGCTCCAAGGGAGCATTAAGCTACTGAGAACATATTGAAAGTAAACTTCTAAGTGCAATGAACCTGAAAGTGCTGTTTTCTATTACTAATGGATAGAGAAATCCTCAATTTCGTCGACCCTTGTTAAGGCATCGGTCTTATTATTTATACACAAACTTGACCTAATCTACCTGTACACTTGCTAAATAAAATACAATATTTGTGGCCGGTACTACCTGCACCACTTACAATCATCTCGGGATGTACAAAGTTCTAATAAGATGAAAGAAGAAGAAAGGGGAGAAATCTAGAGGAATCGGCCTAGAGAAGAGGGACATGGTACTTATAGAAGAAACTTTCTTATCTTGGTAACCTAGGCCATACGCCTTGGTGTTACACAAATTTACAGTGAATGGTTGAATAATTTAGGGAAGTGTCTTTTGCACTCATAATCTTGTATTTTCTTTTTCCATTTCATAATTCATTATTTCAATGATTTTGTCTTAGGCCTTTATCCCATTTAATTTCATGCTTTTATCTTGTTAAATCTGCTATATATTCTATGTTTTAAACAACTTGCATATATTTAAATTCATAAATATAGTCGTTGGCCCCTTTTCGTGGTTTAAATATTCATTTTAATATTACTTTACGACTTTGGCAGTGAATATTCTATCCCATTTGGCGCTTTTGAAAATGCCTTATTCATGAGATCTCTAAAATGAAGGGAATATCCTCTTATCATTGAATGAATTAATTTGAACCATCGATTTGGATTCAATCCTACAGTAGTCGCGTGATCTTGTATTAAACCCGAGGTTATCACAATCATTCTGCGACTCAGAGATTGAAGAAATTTGTAAACCCGCGGTCGGAGTGCAGTTAAGACCGAGATCAGAGATAGAAGTTAAAAATTAGTCAAGTTGGAATAAAATATATGGCGGGCATAATGGATTAAAGCCAAGATGCACGGTGATTACTCATTAAGGCATTGCGAAAGAATGACACATGGCAGTGAGCGGGCCCAGGCATTATGTATTGAGTCACTAAGTCTCCAGATGACTCGATGACATCAGCAAAATTTAAGAGATTTGATATGAGTTGTTCATTGTGAAGAAGTTCTTGTGGTAGTCTCCAAGTCTCTAAATGGGAATGAAGGGTTTAAGAAGAGTTATTCAAAAGCTCCAGTCACCAAATCTTAGAACGAGACCATGGGTTAAAGTAAAGAGTAGACAAGTTATTTTTGATCTGATGGTCGGTGTAATCACTTAATGAAAAGATGAACGTCATTTAAACTTTAAGGGAATGCGCGATCATGACACATGTTTCATGTTAGAACCTAGAACCACAACAGAATAAGCTTTCTGAATGGATGTTAAAGGACAGAGAAGATCGACGGCTAGTGCAATGGCTTAAATTCAAGATGCACGAGATTTATTCATCAAGGCATTGCACGATCATGCCACATGTCTTAGACAGATATAAAGGACAAAAATGACCAAATGGAATCACTGATTAGGATTTCATTTGTCGTTACATATATTAATATTAATATTTCATGTCGACTTAGGAAATAATGTGACCTGGATGAAAGCTGAAAGAGAAAAGACATACAAACGTCCATTGATATGCCATGCAAAAGCTAAAGAGATATTAGAGATTTTTAATGAATTATTAATGAACTGTTTAATCGTATTATTGCTTTGATCAATAACTGTTCATAAGGATGATAAATAATTCTTAATTGTAATTGTGGTTGTTTAGTTGTTGATCTTAGGGATTAGGTTTAGCAGATGAACCGTTGCATTGATCTAAAGCTTGTTCGCATCCTTTGGATTTTGTATAAATAAAGATACCAAGATCAATGCAAGGGGGTCTGAGGACTTTTTAGACTGTTACTATAGTCATATTGGATTAGTTCTTGATCAACAACTACAACATGAACTAATTGTACCATTTTCTTTCACTTAATATATGAGTAGACCTTTTCTTTCACCTATGGGAATAGATATCAGTTTCATTTACAATCGGTCCCTCGGATAAACCAATTATAACTGTTCAGATTTAGAATTGTCACCCTAAATCAGGCATTAAGGCTTCATGAAAATTCTATCTGACAATGGAAACTTCCTGTAGCTGTGGGTAAACTATGGATGAGAGAGAATCTCTAAATTTGAGGCCGGTTCCTATTGAATTTGGGTATCAATTTTGTACTATCTTCTCCTGATTTTGAAAAAGGGAAAGGGGGAATCTCTAACTAAAATTGCATGAATAAAACTTGAAAAAAAATTGATACACCAAATAGATTCAGATCTCTCAAAGCTTTAAACTGACACTTATTTAACATACCCTAATGATCTCTGCAATATCACTCACTATCCAATACATAGGTTGATTAGAAGGTCACTATTAGAGTTTAACCACAAATAGAAAAAACTACTATCAACAACATGTATGTTCTGCAAAAGGATTTATAATCTGTAATCTAGAATAGGGAAAGGATACAATCCACTAATCCATACTATAGATGTATTACACTTGAATTGCAGAAAATTGAATAGGATTTAGACAAATGATCAGAAAGATATATGAAAAATGGGTCAACTGTATTCTTCTCAAAATCTGTATGCAGTTACATGAATGGATCTCAAAATAGTAACAAGGAACATAAACATCCTCTTGCACAAAATTGAAATCACAAGAATGAACTAACCGTGGTTAAAAATGCATAAACAAATAGCTTATAGGAATAAGAAATTCACTAAAGCTCTTCTCTTCACAATTTGAACCCCCCTTCACAATTCGACCCCCCTCTAAAATATGAAGCAAAAAACCACTATATAGCCAACATGGCTTATTTCAAAAATATTTTCCCCCAAAAAGCCCTCCACAAGATTAAACCTCCTGAACTATAGGGCCAAATTAGTACCCTGAATAAAACCCTAAGTTTTAGCCCCTATAAAGTTGATAAATAAAAATATATCTTATTACATATTTTATCAACTTTATTAAATCTCTCAAAAAACACAAACCTAAATACATGACCTCCCAATGCAAACACTGCAACCCTAATCCTAACATAACATGATTACACAAAAGCTCTAACTCTGCCGACACCATACTCGAGCACTTAGTGTAACTGCAGTCTGTTGCTTGATCATAGTCCACCATCAAGCACTTTCTTTTGAAAAGACAGTTTATACTTCGTGGCACTAAAAGGTACCATCATGGAAATGTGGAGGGAATGTCGATGCACTGGGAACTGTAACTGTATTTAATCCATCTGACATTGGACTTCAAATTTGGGTAAAACACAATGCATTTTATTCATCGGTTTCATTTGTATCTTAGGGTTTTTCTTTTGTGGCGCTACCATGTTGAATCTGGAAACCATGATCTTCTGCAACATATCCACCATCCATTCTATGGAGAAGCTCTAGATTCAACAGCTTTATGAGGAAGAAAAGATGTAGTTTTTGATTCGCCATAATACATGGCATATTTTATTGACTTTCTCTTCAATACTGCTGGAGTTCTACAGTCCTTTCTTTGCTTGAACTCGGGTTTTAACAGTGAATTATCTTCTATTTTCTTGAATGTTGGAACAACTTGGTGGTGTAGTGTCTTTAAGAAATACAAATGGTGCTGCAAACTTGCTTGTAACTCGGGTTTTGGATTTGATGTTTGGTCGAAGCACCACTGCAAGTCTGGGAGTGATCTCAAATTGTGGTTGAGGTGTCGAGCTACAATGAAAATCAGCTTTGAACTGGGGATATCTCTTCCACAGTTTCAAACTCATCCCCAGTTTGTAGTGTAATATGGAGCTGGGAGAAACACCACAGCCTCTAATGTTTGTTCTTTGAATCCATCTCGAAACCACTCCATAGATAAGTGATCATTGTTATTTGCTCACTGCTTTTTCCAAATGTAAAACAAGAATGCACTGTTGTAGCTGATAATAATATAATCATTACTTAATGTTTAGGCTCTGCTTGATGTTGAATGTTGTCAAACACTCACATAGCTATTGAACTGGTCTTTGTTTGCTGTCGAGCCCATCATTATAGCACTACTTATGTTGAACTTTCCTGTCAACTGTTGTCCATGCTATCATTTGTAATACGCACATGGCTTTTGAAGATGCATTTACTATTTATCTTGATTCTTGTCTGGATTAGTGAAACACAGGTTTCATGACTGTCAAATGCTCTTTTTTCTTAAAAAAAAACTCCTCTTTCTGTCTTCGAATAAAACATGTAGTAAGCATAAAAAAAATGCTTCCTTGTTCGAGCCGAACATTCACTGTCTGAAACAACATACACAAGATATTTCCTTTTCAATATGTTTTATAATGTTAAAAAACACACATTCAGTTCATAGTTTTACTGATAATAGTATGACCATTTTTTAGAATGGAAACACAATATGTTGAAAATGTTGCTTTCTTTAATGCTGAAAATACATTGTCATCCTTTTGAGATTTATATGAGAAAGAAAACCCATGGGGTTTGAGCACGGGCTTGTGACTCCCATGGGTTTTACTCAAAATAGGAAACCCTAATTTGCATTTATATTTCTTTTATCAAGATTGCATACCCTGCATTGTTATCATGAATGAACATATTTTCTTAAAACATCAGTATGAGATGTATTTGTTTAAAAACTCTGCATAAAGATACTCTCTTGAAACTTTGTCTGAAGGTAAGAAATTGCATTCTTTCAGAACCATTAAATATGACATCATCTGATGAACCTCCTGGATATTCTATGATATTCTATCCATCATGTTTGTCTTCTGTGTGTGTTTCACCATTATGAATGTAACCCCATGTTGATATTGAGATTGTTGATCACTGTTTTCACTTGCAGCTTTCACATTTCTTGTTATGCATCATTTTCTTTGCAAATTTAGTTGTTTAAAACAAACATAATAGCATTTCTATGCATGTGATCTCCAAAATGAACTTTTAATAGTTGTCTAAAAACAAGAAGAGGCACTTACTGTAACAACATTTCTCAATCTCCTTTAATTGCATGAAGATAATGGACTTTCAGATTTATTTCAATTCTATATTTCTCCAGTTCGAAAAATCTGGATTTTCTCATGTGCCTCATGTAGCATCTTTTGAATTCTTTCAAACATTTGCATCTTCTTCTACATTCAATATGTGGGCAATAACCTCCTGAAACGTAAACCATCTTTTTGCATGTAATGGCTTATGTGAAGTTTGAGCACGGGCTCGTGACATCCACTGCATTATTTTATTTTATTTCATGCATTTAGTTATACATACCTACCCACTTGCACACAAAACACCACTCAATTTGTCAGGACAATAGATAGAATAAATACATTAATGTTTGTAGGTGAGTGTCATCCAGGATGACACTCATTTATGAATTTTGGTGGATTCATTTGTATTTACTGCCCTAACAGGTTGATCAAATTTTCTCAGATGGAAATGTCAAATCCCCTTTATTTAGAGAAAAAAATAACATTCAACAAAGTGATCATAAATAGCAAAAGGTTTCATGTTTTAAACAAGTCCCTTTAATTCTATTTTCCAGATATTATGGATGAATGTTTTCTTGTTACATTGATTTCATTAGATTGATATGCAGCCTTAGAATAACTTATTGTACGATGTTTGTGTTCCATGTATTGCTTAGATCCAACTGGATCTAACACCCCACTTTCTCTCATGATGCAGGTGAACCCTAAAAGACCTAAATGTAAATGAAAATATGCACTATGGAGACCTAGGACCTGATATGCAACCATCAAGCAACCAACAACAACGCAATGCATGGGACCCCTACTCCATACTTTCAATTATGCCTTCTATTTTGCAATGTACTATTACTTTGACATGAAAAGAAAGATGAAACAACACTTGTACAATACATTCAGTTTGAATGCACAATGTAATTGATCAATTATAGTTTAGAAATTCTAGAATGTGATCAACTCTTAGAGTACAAATAATAACTTCTGAAAATGAATGTAATGATAGAATGTTGATTAATGATATCTGAAGGATAGTATTAATGGGACTCTTCTAAAATTCATTTTTTTCCTATTTGTGGTTATTTGCATGTTGTAAATTAGGATAACAATAACTTCTTTAAAGTGATAGTTTGATGTATATGCTTCTTAGTTTGGATTCTTAGTTATCAATCTCAATTGGTTTCTCATCTTGCAAGGTTAAAATATTATTGTTTGAGGCCTCATTCAATTAGTCTGTCATTTGATAAAATAATGTCCTATTGAGATATCTTTGAATTCATTTTAAAGTTGCATATCCATTCCATAACACCTTTGAAGTGATAGTTTTCTTTGAAAATTGTCTCTGAGGTTGCACAAGAGATTGGATGATATTGATTCTATTTCCTATGAAGGAATTAAGACACTGATCTGCACTTATTTGTTGGATGATGGTCATTTGGTTCATTGTTTACAATTTTGTGATAATCTATCCATCTGTACTATTCATTTATATATACTTAAACATTCTTAATACACTGATATTTTCAATTAGCATTTGTGACTTGCAGCTTTGAGATTTTAGTTTTCTTTCAATTGCTTTTGCCAACACTTGGAGGAAGAGATTGTTCAAGATTTATTATCTGTTATAAAAAGCCTTGGAAATAGAAGAATAAGTTCAAGGAATAGGCCTACCAGCCTTTGTTCTGCAGAGCCAGAATTGCAGAGGGTTTTACACCAAATTTGGTTGAAACCTTGTTAGTTGGCCAGATCACTTGGGTTTCCCACCATTGGATTGGAAAGTCCATAGGAAATCCAATCTATTGATTTGATCACCAATAGATTGGCATTTCTACTGGGGAGGTTTTTTCAGAATCTTTGGTAACAGATTGTGCACTCTACTGGAAGGAATAATCCAGAAGACCAACAAGAAATATCTCCTTTTGAGAAGAAGGTGGTGACTCTAAAATTCTAAATTAGTAATAACTTTGATATTATATTTTGGTTAGTAAATTTTCATGTGGGGTAGGAGATCTTTGCATCCAGACCAACTTGAATTAGATCTAAGTTTAAAGAAGAGTAGGACTCTAGGTGTAAAGATGTCACATATAAATCATATGATATACCCTGATAAGGATGATCATGAGTATTCTTGTAGACAATTCCCTAATTCAAATCATTCGAGTCATGAGAGTAGTGATGAAAATTGTAATCCTTTCTACCAAGATGATAGAAGAGGACATGATTCCCAACATAGTCCAAGTTAGGAAAGGTTTGAAAAGGAAAACAAAATTAATAAATGGGATGTTGTGTTTTGTGAGATGGAAAATGTAGGAACAACGGATGAAGAAATGATTATGGCTCTTAAAACGCAACCAAAGGGTGTACTAAGGAAAATGGAGAGAGAGAGAGAGAGAGATCACCATAAAAGGAAGCAGTTCCTGAAAATGATAGAAATAAAGTTTACAATCCTCCTCATAAGAAGAATAATGGGCATATGTTTAATAATGATCATACCAACCCCTCATTCAAACCTGACAATAGAAGAAGACTTGAGGAAGACAACAATGATTGGGAAAAAATAGATCTGTGGGGAAAGAGGAACAATGGAGAACATCATACCCAAAATAATCAGATGAACCCAAACTCATTTGATCAGTGTAATAAACATAGACATCAAAATAATGAAAGGGTGTATGATGGATATCATAATAATAGGGATCAGAATTATGGCCCAAGAGACTACAATTCAATTTATGGACCAAGAAATAACAATCAGAGATTTCATGATGTAAATCACCAGAATCAAAGGCATGGAGCTATGAATCAGAATAGAAACAATTATAGGGCCCCAATGATTTCTGATACATATAGATAGATAGATTTCTATGGTATAAGGGGATATCCTAATGATATAAGAAATGAATTAAGGAGTGAAATTCCAAAAAATTTAGGAAATGGGCCAGAATCGGCTGAAGTGTCCGATCAAGCATTAGTTGACATTCACGAGGGCATCTGTGGGGGACACTCCAATGGTCTTGCCATGGCCCAAAGGTTGCTTAGGGTAGGGTACTATTGGCCCATGATGTAGATTGATGCAGTAGCTTTTGGAAAGTCATGTGAAAAGTGTCAAAAACATAGTAACCTGATACATGCTCCAGGTAGGGAGCTCATTCCTTCTATTTCTCATTGGCCATTTCAGCACTGGGCCTTTGACCTTGTTGGGCAGATTTACCACAACTCATCGGGTGGACACAAATTTATCATTACTGCTACTGATTACTTTACTAAATGGGTAGAAGCTGTCCCACTTTCTGTTGCCTCCGGCAAGACAGTTTCTCTATTCATTCTGAACCATATCATCTATCGATATGG
>MU225578.1:2162054-2179296 GCA_018584345.1 Thuja plicata | reverse complement strand
TCACTTTATCCTAAGCCTTTATTTAATTAAAAGGAATTTCCTCCTCTTTTATTTAAATAAAAAATCCTCACTTTTCTTCTTATCCTATGTTGCACAAATAAAGCATTATTCTTATTTTATAAAAACGAAAAAGACACAAAAGTCAACTCCTATTTTCCTATTGGAGGATATTTGTGCACAAGGATCAAGCTTCCTTTTTTTCTCCACCCTTGATTAAGACTTTTTCCTCTTAATATCAATGGTCCATTTTATCTCACTTCTTATAAAAGGAGAGCTCTCTCCTTCATTTTCATATCTTAGGTTTTCATAGTATTGTTATGCTGCAAGTTTTCTAGGTCATTTGGAGCTCTTTGAAGACACTCTTGCATCCAAGCTTTGAAGATCTTTGTTGCATTTCACATAGCTTTCATATTTGTTTTCATAGTTGCATTATCATAGCATTCATAGCTTCATTTCATAGCTTAGTTTCCTTTTATGCAATAGAATAATCTCACATAGTCTAAATAGGAAGGCTTGGTAACACTTGTTCTTTCCTTTCATAGATTAGTTGCATTGTACTTTATTTTTAATAGTTTAGCTTGCATTATCATTTATATTTGCATTGCATTGCATACATTTTTGATTCTTGAGGATATTGGCATTCTTTCCCTTGTCTTCATTGAATCTCTCGTTGTATGGTTTATTGGCAAGGTCATGAGTTTATAGCTCTAGCTGATAGCAATTTTACAAATCTTGCAACTCCATGCATAGAGAGCTATGGATCAATTTGTGAGGGCTCATTCTTGAGTTTCTTTGCATGTAAGGATTCATAGAAGTGCACTACTTTTGTGTGTACAAAGTGCATTGTGTGAATTTAAAGAATGTTATCCAAGAATTTGATGAGTTCAATGAGGATGTATACATGAAATTTTTTGTTCAATCCCTCATAGAAGATGTAGCAGAATGGTTTAGAAGTCTACTAGATAGATCCATATCTATTTGGGATGAATTTGTAAAGCAATTTGTAGAACAATTTGGTGATCACAATGATACTTCTTTTCCTTCACATGATTTGACAAGTATAAAGAAAAATCAAAATGAATCTGTGGCTGAATTCAATAAAAGATTCAATAAGGTTCTGAATAGGATTCTAAGAGATGTTCAGCCTATTGATGCTTTTCTGATTAATTTCTATATGAGTGCTTTTGATAGCAAAACAAATTATGAAATCAGATCTCATAAGCCTTCTACTTTGGCACATGCTCTTAAGATTGCTATAATGATTGAAAATGATAGGAAAGCATCTGGTATAATTTCCAAAAGGGAAGATACTTGGTTATTCAATCCTAAGGAGCCTAAGAAACACAAAGAGGAGGACAAAGTAGATAAAATTATGAATATGATAAAAGGCCTTCAAGTGAATAATGGAAGAGACAATTTCAAGCACAACCAGAATAATAGGGTACCATACAAGAATGACAGGTATATATTGCAAGATATTCCCTATAACACTGAGTGGAAGGATGGGAGACCAATGAACAAAGAGTTACATACTCTTGATCAATTAAGAAAGAATAACCACTTTGTGGAAAGTAATCCTTGGTGTGAACCTTGAAAATTGCCACACTCCTATGAACATTGTGTTGTTGCCCAAAATATTAAAGAGGATGAAGAGAAAAATGATTACCAGCAAACTACAGTAAATAATTTGTCAACAGAGCCTATGTGGGGATATGATGATTATGATTCTTCAGATGAGTACTACTGTAGGGATGACCTAAATAGAGTATATCAATATGGGAATCATCAGGAGAGTAATCCAAGATTACGAGAAACAACAGAAGAGGAGAAGAAAGCTTACACAATAGTTGCGGTGGAAGAAGCAAGGAGCAATTACAAGTTGAGAAATAGTTCACTATAAATTCAATAAAAGGGAAACCTGACCGAGGAGTTGATCCAAGAAGACTAAGACACAAATACATTGCTCAGGAGAGATAGGTAGACCCAGTAATAGAAAAGGAAAAGGTGGTCAGTAATTCTTTTCCCAATAAATGTTGTTTTATGTCTAATTCATTATCTCAAATTAAAATATATGTTCCTTTGCTTGAAATAGTTAAAATACCTGAATGAAAAAATGAGGCTCTGAAAATATTGTCTAATGTAGGTAATAACAAAGATCTTAACCAAGAAATAAAGGATCCTCTATCTATTTATCTAGGAACTGATTTGAATAAAAATGAAAATCAAGTTAATCCTTTTTACCTTACCTTATTGATAAACAATAGAATGGTAAAAAATTGTATGATAGATCCTGGTGCAACAGTGAAAATTATGCCTAATGATGTAATGAAAGAATTAGGAATGAATGTTGATACCAAATTTGGTAAATTTTATGCTATGGATAATAGATCTATTCCTGTTGTAGGCATAATGAAAAATGTTGAATTTAAATTCCCTACATGTCCTTAAAAATCATATAGAATGGATATCACTATGGTTGAAGTTCTTGCTTGTTATGGGATGCTTTTATCTAGACAATGGTCTGGATTGGTAGGAGGAAGTATTTAATTAGATCTTTCTTATGCTTCTATTCTAGTAAATGGCAGGGATATAAAAATTGACAGGGAGACTAGAAGTCCACACATTCTTGAAGCTATGGATCCAAATTTAATTACACATTTGTGCCATTCAGATATGGATAACTTTTAGGTAAGTGTTTCAAAAGATGCAATGTATAATACTGAACCTATCAAAATACATGCTGAAGTAAATGATAATGCTATTTGGAAAATGTATTTTGATGGTGCTTTCTGCAAGGATGGTAATGGGAGTGTTGTCATTTTCTTTGCTCCCAATAAGAAAACATTTAAATACTCTTTTTTGCTAGACTTTGAATGTACTAACAATGTTGCAGAGTATGAAGCTCTCCTCCTTGGTTTAAATATAGCTAGTAAACATGGAATAAAATGTTTAAGTGTTTTTGCGGATTCTAAATTAATTGTTTCTCAAGTTAAAAGTAAGTTTTTTACTAAGAATCCCCTTAAAAGATATAGAATGAGGTATGGGATTCTTTGGAATGTTTTGATGCTTTCTCTATTAACTGGATAGAAAGATCAAAAAATATCCTTGTAGATTTTATGGCTAATTTGCTGTTGAAGCACAATGATATTCCTTGTGAAGACATTGTTCAAGTTGAGATTAAAAACAGGCCTGCTATACCTGAAAATATCAACAACTGGCAAGTTTTCAAGGATGACAGAGATATAATCAAATTTTTAGCTTGTGAGCAGGATTATGAAGATCAATTGATAGGCTTGAATGCTCATGTTGAGATAGAGGATGGAAAAGAAGTATTGTTTGGACAAGAAGTTATTCAGCTCAAAACAAATAAAGTCCCAAGAGGTCTTGTAGAGATGGAAAGATTGTTTGACAACAACGACTCAAGATTAGACAAAATGAACACTAATGTAAAAATGGATGATGTAGAAAAGATAAATTTGGGAAATGAAGAGACCCCAAGGGAAATATTTGTGGGAAAGAATTTAACCCCTACAATCAGAGCTGATATCATTAGATTTATGGAAAAATATAGGCATGTATTTTCTTGGTCTTATGATGACCTTAAAGCTTATCAAGGGGATCTTTTTCAACATGAGATACCATTGAAGCCTAATGCCAAACTATTCAGACAAAGGCAAAGACCAATAAATCCTACTTTATCTCCCAAGATGAAAGATGAATTAATTAAGATGAGGGATGCCGGTATAATCAAACCAATCAGACACTCAATATGGGTTTCAAAGCTGGTGCCTGTCAGAAAAAGGAATGGTGATATTAGACTTTGTGTAGATTTCAGGAATCTAAATATATCATCGTTAAAAGATAATTATGCACTCCCAAACATGGAAGCATTATTGCAAAAGGTTACAGGGAATGATTGTTGTCAATGATGGATGGTTTCTTAGGATATAACCAGGTAAAGGTTAAAGAAGAAGAACAATACAAAACAACATTTACTACACCATGGGGTACCTATGTATATGCTAGAATGCCTTTTGGACTAACCAATGCAGGAGCTACTTTCCAGAGGGAAATGGATGTTGCCTTTGAAGATTTTATTGATGTGATTATGATGATATATCAAGATGATTTGATTGCCTATTCAAAAAAAGTAGAAGATCATTGCAAACATTTAGAACAAGTTTTTTTAGAGATCTCTTGAATATGGGATATCATTGAATCCAAAGAAATGTCATTTTTCTGTTACTGAACAAAAATTATTAGGACGTATTGTATCCAAAGATGGGGTAAGAATAGATCCTGAGAGAATTGCAGCAATTGATAAAATTGAGATCCCAAAGAATGTTAAAAAGATTAAGTCCTATTTTGGAAAGATAAACTTTGTGAGGAGGTTTGTTGCTAATTTCTTAGAAATAATTAAATCAATTGCAATAATGTTGAAGAAGGGTGCAGATTTGAAATGGATGAACGAAGCCTTGGAAGCATTTGTGAATATCAAAAAGGCAATCAAGGAAGCCCCTATCCTTAAATCTCCTGATTATGGTAAACCTTTTCAATTATTTTCCTTTTCCCAATATCACACCATTGTTGTCATCTTGTTACAAAAGAATAGTGAAGGATATGAACAACCAAAGGCATTTTTTCAGTAAAAATATTCAAGCTTTTGAATTGAATTATGATATTAATGAAAAACAAGCTTATGCACTTGTGAAAGCAGTGAAATCTTTTAGGCCTTATTTGGTAGGAGCAAAAATAATAGCTTATGTTCCTAATGCTGCAATAAAGGATATATTCAGACAATCAGAGGATTAACTAAGCTAATGGAAAAATCTAATATGGATGCGTTACAGATAAATCAAATGGAGTTAAGTGAAACTCATACTAGTATTGAAAGATGCCCTTGGTATACCAACATAGTATATTTCTTGAAACATATGAAATGTCCAGACAATCTAAATGATAACCAGAAAAGGACATTGAAATTATAGTCATCTAAGTATGTCTTAATCCAAGGTGATTTATACTGGAAAAACATTGATGGTATACTCCTTTTTTGTCTAGATAAGTATCAATCAAAGGAAGTACTCAAGGATCTTCCTGATGGACAATGTGGAGGACATTTTTCAGCAAAAACCACAACCCATAAGATATTAAATGTAGGATATTATTGGCCTTGTCTGTTTAAGGATTGCCATGCATATGTTCAGAAATGTGAAGCATGTCAAAAATTCTCATGAAAACTAAGATACAATGATGCATTACCTTTAAATCCTATGTCTACTGAAGAACCATTTCAAATGTGCAGAATAGAATTCATATGAGAGATCACTGACACTTCTAGTGGTAGGCATAAATGGATATTGGTGGCTACTGATTATTTTACTAAGTGGGTAGAGGCTATACCTACTAGACAAGCTACCAGTAATGTGGTAATTAAGTTCTTGACTGAAATTATATTGACAAGATTTGGTGTTCCTCATGAAATTATTTGTGATAATGCTATGTGTTTCAGATCTACAGAATTCATTGAGTTTCATGAGAAATATGGGATAAAGATCTCTTATTCATCTCCTTATCATCCTCAAGGGAACGACCAAGCTGAATCTAGCAATAAGAACATAATGAAGATTATTAAAAGAATGTTGAGTAACAACAAGAGAGCATGGGATTCTAAATTACCCCTGGCACTTAGGGTAGATAGAATTAGAATTAAGAAATCTACTAGATATGCACCATATGAACTAGTTTATGGAAAGAAAGCTCATTTACCATTGAATAATTTGTTGCCAGCATATAAGTTTATAAAGAAAGAACAATGGGAAGGAATGGATTTCATGGGAGATATATTATTTCAGCTTGAAGAATCGGATGAGATGAGAAACCAAGCTCAAGAAAGAAATCAGGACTTACAGCAGAAAGTGAAGTTTTTGTTTGACAAGAAGACTACAGAAAGGAAATTCCAGGAGGACGATCTAGTTTTGAGATGGAATGTAAGAGATCAAGACAAAGGAAAATGTGGAAAATTTGTTGCATTATGGGTAGGCCCTCATGTCATCATTGGTAAGGGAGGTGAGAATTCCTATGTTTTACAGGATTTAGAAGGTTGTCCTCATGAAATTCTTGTACATGGTCAGTATCTTAAACCTTTCTTCTCCTGAAATATTGCAAAGGCAAGTTTCTTCCCCCTATTTGTATACTATATATCATAGTTTTTTGTTTTGCTAATGGTCTACTTTTCCATAGATAGCTTAGATTCTTGTTGTGTTTAGGTATGAACGCACATCTCCAAAAAGAGCCACTGGTGTTACCCAAATTTACAGTCAAATTTGAATGGTTGAATAATTCAGGGAAGTGTCTTTTGCGCTCATAATCTTGTATTTTATTTTTCCATTTCATAATTCATTATTGTAATGATTTTGTCTTAGGCCTTTATCCCATTTAATTTCATGCTTTTATCTTGTTAAATATGCTACATATTCTATGTTTTAAATGGCTTGCATATATTTGAGTTCATAAATATAGCCGTTGGCCCCTTTTCATGGTTTAAATATTCATTTTAATATTACCTTATGACTTTGGCAGGGAATATTCTATCCAATTTGGTACTTTTGAAAATGCCTTAGCTGTGAGATCTCTAAAATGAAGGGAATATCCTCTTATCATTGAATGACTTAATCTAAACCGTTGATGTAGATTCAATCCTACGATAGTCGCGTGATCTCGTATTAAACCCGAGGTTATCACAATCATTCTGTGACTCAAAGACTAAAGAAATTTGTAAACCCATGGTCAGAGTGCAGTTAAGACCGAGATCAGAGATCGAAGTTAAAAATTAGTCAAATTGGAATAAAATCTATGGCAGGCATAATGAATTAAAGCCAAGATGCACGGTGATTACTCATTAAGGCATTGCGAAAGAATGACACGTGGCAATGAGCGGGCCTAGGCATTATGTATTGAATCGCCAAGTCTTCAGATGACTCCATGACATCAACAAAATTTATGAGATTTGATCTGAGTTGTTCATTGTGAAGAAGATCTTGTGGTAGTCTCCAAGTCTCTGAATGGGAACCAAGGGTTTAAGTAGAGTTATTTAAAAGCTTCAGTCACCGAATCTCGGAATGAAACCATGGGTTAAAGTAAAGAGCAGAAAAGTACTTTTTGATCTAACAGTCAGTGTAATCGCTTAATGAAAAGATGAACATATTTTAACCTTTAAGGGAATGCACGGTCGTGACACATGTTTCATGTCAGAACTGGGCCCATGAAGGAATAAGATTTCTAAACGGATGTTAAAGGATGGAGAAGATTCACGGCTAGCACAATGGCTTAAAGTCAAGATGCATGAGATTTATTCATCAAGGCATTGCACAATCATGCCATGTGTCTCAGATGGATATAAAGGATAAAAATGACCAAATGGCATCACTGATTATGATTTCATTTGTCGTTACATATTTTAATATTAATATTTCATGTCAACTTAGGGTTTTATTATCATTTGATACGTCGACATTGTTTTGCGTGTAGGGTTTCAAAGGTGGTTAACAGGAAATAATGCAACCTGGATGAAAGCTGAAAGAGAAAAGACATGTAGACTTCCATTGATATGCCATGCAAAAGCTAAAGAGATATTAGAGATTCTTAATGAATTATTAATGAACTGTTTAATCATATTATCACTTTGGTCGATAACTGTTCATAAGGATGATAAATCATTCTTAGTTGTAATTGTGGTTGTTTAGTTGTTGATCTTAGGGATTAGGTTTAACAGATGAACCATTGCATTGATCTGAAGCTTGTTTGCATCCTTTGGATTTTGTATAAATAAGGATACAAGTATCAATGCAAGGGGGTTTGAGGCTTTTTTAGATTGTTGCTATAGTCAGATTGGATTAGTTTTTGATCAACAACTGCAACATGAACTAATTGTACCATTTTATTTCACTTAATATATGAGTAGAACTTTTATTTCACTTGTGGGAATAGATATCAGTTTCATTTACAATCTGTCCCTCGGATAAACAAATTAGAACTTCTTCAAAGTGATATTTTGATGTATATGATTCTTAGTTTGGATTCTTAGTTATCAATCTCAATTGGTTTCTCAGCTTGCATGGTTAAAATATTATTGTTTGAGGCCTCATTCAATTAGTCTATCATTTGAGAAAATAATGTCCTATTGAGATATCTTTGAATTCATTTTATGGTTGCATATCCATTCCATAACGCCTTTGAAGTGATAGTTTTCTTTGAAAACTGTCTCTGAGGTTGCACAAGAGATTGGATGATATTGACTCTATTGCCCATGAAGGAATTAAGGCATGGATCTACACTTATTTGTTAGATTATGGTCATTTGGTTCATTGTTTACAGTTTTTGATAATCTATCCATCTACACTATTCATTTATATATACTTGAACATTTTTAATACACTGATATTTTCAATTAGCATTTGTGACTTACAACTTTCAAATATCAGTTTTGTTTCAATTGCTTTTGCCAATGCTTGGAGGAAGAGATTGTTCAAGATTTATTATCTGCTATAAAAATCCTTGGCACTAGAAGAATAAGTTCAAGGAAGAGGCCTACCAGCCTTGGTTATGTAGAGCCAAAATTGCAGAGGGTTTTACACCAAATTTGGTTGAAACCTTGTTAGTTGGCCAGATCACTTGGGTTTCCCACCATTGGATTGGCAAGTCCATAGGAAATCTAATCTATTTATTTGAGCACCAACATGCCTCATTAATGTTGATTGCAGCTCTCTGTCTTTGATGTGTGCCGGGTAGTAAATGCGGGAACGATGCCTTGGGGGAATAAGAAGATGTCTATCAGAACCATCACATCTGTCTAACCTGTCATTATCTGGATCACCTACATTCTGACCCTTATTAATGGTTGTTAGGGATGGGTCAGCTTTGGATAACCTTGATGTAGATTGCTACAAAAGAATACAAAATTGGGACCCAAAATTCTGGAGTCGGGGAGCTTATGCTCAAAGAATAACACCTCTTCAAAAATTTTCCCTGCTGGAAAAAATATCCGTAGACCAGAAGACTTCACTGTTCTTTGCATTTTCAGAATGTCTCCAAAATCTAGAGAATTCCCTCCTCGTCTATCTCTTTTATATATCCCAGCGGTCTTTGGCTACCTCCAACTGATCGCCCACATCTCTGGCACCTTCCTTGAACTGTACAACCATCTTTGCGACATCATACACCAAAAGTAACATGTGGGTGAGACGTGACATTTTTTTTCCATCAAAATCTTCGGGGGACCAAAAACATGCCTCCATTATTTCATCAATTATACTCAATATAAAATCCACCAGAGCACATGTCTCGGTGCTAAAGGGATCAACCACCGAAACCCTTGTGATGAATTTCGCATATGAACTTAATGAAATTTGAATCACTGGGACTTTATCCTTCAGGGCCGTTACCATTTGCTTGCTTATCTAAATTTTAAGACCAACTCTGGACTATTGGGCCCAGAGGAACCCGAAATCCTCATCTCCCAAAATACCCATCTCCCTGACGACTTTTTCCCCAAAACTCATTATCTCTTCCAGCTCACTCTTCCATTCTTTGTACTTTTCTATCTCCCCCTCCCATTGAGAAATGATGCCATTCACCTGGCCCAAGGTGTTACTGGCCTGGTGTAGGTCTGGGAGCATAGCTATTAGGAAATGTCTTACGAATCCTACCTGCTCAGCTACCCAATCGTCCATAGTCTACACTTTCTTCTTCATTGTCCTTAGCACATCAATATCACCCTACAGGAGTGGTGTTCCAGATGTGGAGGTCTCTAAAGAATTCACAGCCAATGGTTGTCTCAGCTCTGCAAGAAGCCTGAGGAGATTATCATTTGTTTCTTTTGCCTCCTTCAGCTTCTATGCCTGCTTTTCATATTGGGCCTCAATTTCCCAGTTAGTTTCTCTTAATAGGTCTAGGTCCCCCTATTTATCTCTCCTCCCTAGAGGGACTTCTATGATGGTGTACTCTATAGCTCCTACTGGTGCCTCTTCTTTATCTGGGGGAGGTGTCGCTACTATCACGATGGTATTTCCTCCCGGACTAGTCTGAATGGTATGGAGGGTCTGAGCCTTCTTAGGCTTGTTGGGGTTTTGATTATGAGCCATCAAATTAGCCAAAGAGAGAGGGGCTCTTATTGCCTTTGGGGACTTTCTCTTCCTTGATTCTACCAGCCATTGTGGCAGTGCGGGCGGTCTTACAGCTAGGTCCTGGATACTTGGATCCTCTTTGAGAGCTTCATGTACTTTCCTAGCACCAATGGTCATGGTGGAATATTTTTCTTTATCCCCAGGGTCTCCTGCTTCTCCCACCTCAGTGGTATTTATGTTTTTAGTTTTGGGGTTCCCGCTTTCCCCAGCACTTATGGTGTTTGTATCCATATTTTTGGGGTTCTCCCCCACATCTTGCTTTTACCGAATTCTTTCGGTGTTCTCTGTCGAGACATTCTCCTCCGAGGGCCTATTTTCTCGAGGGGGCAAAGGTGTCCAACCTAGGTCTGACCATTGCACTGTGGAGACCACCTTGCCGAATGTCATACCCTGGGGTAATGGGTTACCTAGGGTGTTTGTAGGCATTTGGAGCATGATGAATGAGGGTACGATTGTCCCGAGGGTCTGATTTCCCTAGCCATAGTCAGTTGCTCAACTTTTACTTGCTTCTCTCCTGTCTTGGTCCCCGGGACCGGTCTTTCTTCTACACCTAGCATGTTATCCTCTTCCTGCTCCCGGGTCTCTTTTTCGGGGAAACTTCTTTTTCTTGTCTATCCGCTTCTCTGGGGATAATCTCTACTTCTTGTGTGGTGATCTCTTCCACCGCCCTCTCCACATCTTCCAGCAAGTTTACCAAGTCGTCAGTTTGAAAGATGTCATTTAAAATATCATGGGGAGGGGAGGCCTTCAGAGGATTTTATATTTCAGGGGAGGAAGGGATGAGATTCACAGGAATATTGGCTGATGGTCTAGGGCTCACATCTGTGCTTGGTGGAGGATTATTTGTTCTTTGTTTCATTCTCCTCCTTTGTAATAAGGCCCCATCATCCAGAATAGTTGCACCCTCATACTCCATCTCCGTTACCTGGCTCATGAGTGTTGCGAGTGAAGGGGAGCTTGAGGGAAGGGCATATCCCACCGGAGTGACTGTAAGACCAAGGGAAAGTATGGCACTGATTGTTTCACCCAGTTTCTGAGATGACTCAAGTTGGGCATTAAGTTGTTCCATCAAAAGGGCTAGAACCAAGGATGGGACCGGGGCTGGGGTGCTCTTTTTTTTCCCTTATATCTACACTATCCTGACATTCTGGAGCCAAAAGCGGACCTTCACAAGACTGGACCATCATAGCAGGTGCTCTTTTTACATACTCATGAAAAATATTCATGATTGTGCTTTACTACATCCTTAGTGATATCTTCTATTGTCAAAATTTTTGGGGTGTCCCAATCCACCGGAGGGAGAGCCATCTTATCAATCCCTTTAAATTTATATTCTGGGTCCTCCACAGGCCCGGTATCTGAGAAATCTTTTGGAAAGGTCTGGAGACCCATGCGCTTCATCATACCTTTTGTAATTCTCTCATAATGCCAACTTTGGACCTCAAATTCATCCTGGCAATCTGCCCAAAAATCCTCCATGTGAGGCTCATGGGGCGTTGAAGCCCGAGGTAATGCTTGGTTTATTTTTCCTAGTGGATCAAAATTTCTCCATGCCTGGTAGAACTCTACCAGCCCCAGACTTTTCAATTCATTGTCGGCCTCTTTGGCCGCTGCAAGGCTGCAAGTGTAATTCCCGTAAGTGGTCAAGAAAGGAATGGTGGTAACCTTCTTGAGGCCATAATAAGTATTGACCTCTAGGATTTTTCTGCAGTATTTCATCAAAATAATCCTATCCCCACAATGTTTGGGCAATAGGTAGGGCTTGCCGGAGATCCAGGTCACCTGAATGTATTAGTACTATTGGAATTGGATGAAATAATGGCTATAGAAACTTTCCAAGGCCATTGCCTCCTTTTGACAGATTGTAATTGGTGTCCCGAGTGGGTATCAAAATGTTATAGTAAATGAAGGTATCGTCTACCCGACAAAAGTTGGGGAAGTTGGCTTCCATTGAATATGGGGAACTGATCCCAAGGAGCACTTTGGCCAGGCCCTGTCCCAAGGATGCCCATTGTAAATAAACCTTGGATTCTGGGTCTCTGTGGTGCCAGTGCCCATTGAACATAAGAATTCATGTGGAAATTAGATGTCTCACTGACCTTGTTCAGCTGGAAGTCCACATGATTGGAAAAATTGGTTGCCCAATAAAATTTTGCCCGTTGGTGGTGATGCTGTACAGAAAGTAGTACATCTAGGGTGAAAATTCCCTGGCATGTGGTTCCCTAAAGACCCAACATAGGAAGATGATCCCTTCTTGTATGCTTTCTTTGAATTCTGTGCTGGGGATCTCCAACTTCATTTTCTTATAATCCTTCTTTGGACTCTTCAGCCAGTGGGTGTTGAAGTGTTGCTAGGTGCCGCCTGTTGAACATTGTTGAATTCTTGCAGCGATGCAGCCTGGGAGATAATGATAGAATTCAAAAACTAGGGCATTCCTAGTCCTGAAGTGAAAGTGGCAGCATCAAGGGACACTAGAGGTGTTGGGTAGACCGTAGGAAGGGAAGCAACAAGTATAGCAACCCATATGGTTGTGTTATAATGTTCTACCAGGGTGAGAATCATCTCTGGGGACTGCACAAAGAAAGGGAAGCAGGTGGCTTTGATTTTCCAGAGGAAGCCACGTTCTTTTCCATATTGTCTCTAGCAGAATGTTGATTGAACATTGTCCTTACCAGGCCCTGTAATTCAGCCCACGGTTTGACCTCTATGTCGGTGATTAGTTGTAATTTGGAATCCACCTTGGATCCCACGATGACACCATCCCTCAGGTATTTTGAGGTGAGTGGAATCTTTTCCAGTTCTTTCTTGGCCCTTGTCCTGGTGGCCACCCTTATTGAGGTGGACGAGATTTCTAGACTTGTGGGAGGGGAAGATACTTCAAAAAAATTTCTTGATGAGTTGTTCATAGACTACAAGACCAAACAACCATTAATACAAGTAATCAAATATAATAAATTCCCAGGTTCCACAAATTTCATCACCATTCCGCATCTGTCCTCGAGAAGATGTTAGTTTATCAAATTCTAGAAATACAATAAACGGAATAAATTACTTCAAATTTGATCAATACTTGGGGATTCTGATTCATGTGGAAAATGACATGAAGGATATGTGAATACTTGGAACCCAGAGTCTGAAGAAACTGACCGTTATTGAAATGATCGGGCAATTTGCCATACTGGGCTGATGTGGGTTGTCACTTGGTCATGCAATGAATGGAATAATGACATTTATTATGACAGTTGTCTCAACATGAATGGAGTGAATGCCACTTGGGATGCTTTTAGAAGCTCACACATTGGGAATTAATCCTACCATTAATGTTGAAGAGATGGGGGAGAAAGAAATGCAACAACTCAAATAGGTGAGGTGACAAGATCGAGTCCAGCGAACACCAGGCGGGTGAGCTCAAATTTGGTTAAATAATGTAGAAGGCACGGTGAACTCATTGCAGGATAGGTAGGACTCAAAGGAGTGTATAGACCATGTACATGAATTTACAGATGACTAAACAAAAACTACACACTATGAACACTATTAAAAGGAGGCCAAAGAACGACATTCACACAGGCACGAACAAATTTACAACTAACCTACAAGACACTACCTACAAATTTAAAAATACTTACAGAAATTTACACTATTTTACACTATAAACCAATGTAAAGAGGGTGAACAACCCTCTTGTAGAGCCATACCATAGATGGGAGGCGACGATGAAGACTAGAATGCAAAGAAATCAAAGCCCAAAAAAAAAAGGAACAAAGCGCAAACCAAAAGAAAAGAAAGAGAAGGTCCAAGAGGACTTAACTAAAAACCAGAGATGCGGAAGGAAGGGAACGGGAGGTACTCTGCAAATGAAAATCTCCTTGAAATCCATGAACACACTGAGAACACTACAAGATATCTTGAACACGTATAGGTCTGAACTCCAAATCACTATTAATCACTCGAAGCAAATCGCACTTAACTCGCTGGGAAATCGCACAATTTACTCTTAATTTTCTCTGAGGGTAAATTGTTCCTAGTAAGTGTAACAATGATAGGCAAAGATTAATTTATATCCCTTAGATTAAAACACACTATTCCCTTCTGCAAATCCTAAGAAAAAGGAAAACCTCCAAACTCCAGGCCCAGGAATCTCGCGTGACCACACCCTCCAACTAAAGAGGAAGTAATGACACAAGAATCCCAGGGTCCATAATTTGGCTGACACAAAGGACCAAAACACTCTGGGACTAGGATCGGGTCTTGGAGGATAGAAAACCAAAAAGGAAGCAACAACAACAGCCGCGCAGAGGCAAAGACCAAAGAAAACAAAAGGGCTGAAAAGAAACAAGGGAAGAACCAAAAGCGAGAAAGGAGGACCCAAAATTTTTCCAACAAAATGTAGGGATGGGTATGCAGGGCATAACACAATTCTCCAAATCATGGGTTTAAGAATTCTATACCAACAAACTCTCCTCTATAATCTCCTATTTCAAAAGATCACGAGTCTTATCTTACTATCTAGTTTGTCTAGATTCAATCTATTTAGGATAACTTGATAGAATTTGAATAATTTCTTAAAAATCAAGAAGTCTACATTGAAGCTAGGTCCATTGTTACAAATCTAAGGGATTTATTGATCTCAAATTATCAAGGCTTTGAGGTACTAATGGCACTAGGACAAATATTTTTTGATGCATGTATCTCTCCCTCTACTAGACTCTTAGGGAAGTTATTCCAACGCTACTAGAGACTATATTGGCATCTCTATATCTATGTTTTTCATGCATATGGTGGAGTCAAATCCTAATGTTGAGTCTTTGTTTAACAACATAAAACCTAGTATTATTGTGAGTAGAATTTACTTGACATACAATTTGCAAAATACTAGTATTAATACTAATTTTGGTCCATGCGTTGGTGAATCTTCTATTCCCCCAACTAGCAGAGGAAATCTACCTCCACCTCCCCAACCTCATAATCCTTTTCTCAATACCATATTGCAAAATATAGGACAATTGTAGCAACAATTTATGAACTTGTCTACTATGATTAATCAGTGTTAACTTAACCTATATTGTCATCATAGTCCCTTGACCATTCAATTATTGAATACTCCATTTCCATAGGGTATTAAATACTTGAAATTAGAAAGATTTAGTGGTGATGGGGACCTACGTCTCGATGTTAATTTTTTTCTTACTCCCTGCAGTGATTACCATACTCTGGATTATATGTTTCTTAGGATATTCTCCCAGCCCCTCAAAGGAACCACTATGGAATTGTACAACTCCCTCCCTAATTATTTTATTAATAGATTCAGTTAGTTAATTGATGTGTTTATTACTTGATTCTAGGCTAACATAGGCAACAATGTCACTATAACTGACATGTTCACTGCAAGCAAGCAAAAGCAAAATGAAAAGATAAATAATTTTATCTTAAGGTCCACCAATATATCTATATGAAAGTCCCTTATTCCCTTCATGATAGTAATCTCTAGAGGATGTTCATCTAAAAATTGTAGCTAGAATCAAGGGAGAAGATTTCCCTGAATTGGTACCTAAATTTCACAATTATTTTTCGTGCTTTGAAAACTTATTCACACACTATGGCTCAAGGCTCAATTTGGGGATTCTTCTTTGAATGTCTCTGAAGGAACATATTCCTTTGGTGGGGGTCCCAAAATAATAAGGTTTTGTCTAGCGTCATTGCACTCCCATGCCCCTCAAAGAGAAATTATTTTTCAACAAAATTGATATAGAGTCAGACATTCACTAAATTGATCAATTCTTATGCGAGCATTCTACAAACATTTTTGAAAGAAAAGCTGGTAGCTCTCCTTGAGATTAAAATTTTCCCTTATAACCATCCATACCCTCATTAATATGATGATTCAAAGTTTTTACAATATCATCATGTACCCAGTCATGACGTTGAGCGCTATGTGCATCTCTGACATTTATTTCAAGACTACATAAACAACAGTGTTATCTAGGTCAACAAGACGAAGCCAAAGACCAAAAAGTAAGTATAAAAAGTGAATAGTGAGCTTTAAATATACACTAATATAATTTTTTTGTATTCCACAAATTTTATTTCCACATCATCATCCTCTCCTTCATCATTGAGTTATAGTCCCTTTCTTAACATGGTGAGGATCGCTCCCATATGCCACCTAATTGGAGGGTGACTGACATGAATATAACATTCACCCATCTTGATGCCCCATATATAAGATAGAACTTTCCAATTTATATCATAATTCTTTTCAATAAGGCATTTGTCAAACATATTACACTTGACCCTACATGTTGCATGGACGTTATCATGGAAGAGGTGCTCTTTGACAATGGGCTTAATTATGTACATTATGATGGGATCTTAGAAACCATTAGAACACATAATGGACTATCACTTCCCCCTTTGGGGTTTACTACCTTTATGGTCAAGGTGTAACTCAAGGTAGTCTTTACAACTTTTTTTTTTGTTATTCAAGAATTAGGCCTCTTTTAAGTCAAGTTAGTGATTCCCTTGCTAGTCTCCAAGGGAGTCATCACATCTATCATGCATAAGAATCTAGAGTTATCCAATGAGATTTATATTAAAATGATCCAAGATACTATTTTTTGGACCCTAGTATCATGTGGATGCATCTTGTTAGACCATTGTTTTCCTACTCTGGTAGGGCCCTTGTGTCCCCAACATGATGTATCATTTCTTTCTTATCAAAAATAAAAAGTCAAGGAGTTGTCTTTAAAGCTTGAAATTCCTATCCACCCTTTTGAGTTTGTCTCTTCATTGTATCCCTCTCCTATGGCGCAACATGATTCATCTTCTATCCCTTCTTTGTTGGGTCATAGGGCAAGTCATGAGAGATATTTATGTTCCATTTTATGCCTTAGTTTAGCCTTTTCATGTGACTTCATATCCATTTCCATACCATTTTTCTATTTTATGTTGCATATGATATGATAATATCTATATATATATATATACATATATATATATATATATATATATATACATATATATATGTATATATATGTATGTATATATATATATACATA
>MU225578.1:2140718-2160718 GCA_018584345.1 Thuja plicata | reverse complement strand
CTCACATGGATCAACTAAGCTTCAATCCTCACCTCTCCTCATGGATTGATCTCAACTCTTCATTTCTCATTCTCCTCTATAAAAGGACTATTTTTTGAGCTCAAAGGGTCCTGATTTTTAGAATTCTTAATTAAATCTTATGATGCCAAATTAATTTCATGTTTTGATAAATAATTAGAGAATATTTCAATTGTGCTTAAATGAATCAATGAATATGTTTTTAGCTTGAATTGCATACTAACTAGCTTCATTTTTTACATTTGAATCTTCCATTTTAGGATTAGATGTGTCACTGATCTAATGCATAATCTGAGAGCAAATTCATAATTTAGATCATACTCTTTTTATATAGGAAGAAATATGTCGATTTCTTTGATTCCTTTATGCTTTTAAATTGAATTTGATGTTTCTAACCATTGATATAATGAAATATTGAAGTGTTGTGTTGCAACTTTTTAGGTGCAATATTTACACACATTTCTAGCACCCACCGTGTGGCAATGCCCTAGATTTTTCATCATTTTGAAGATGATTGACTAACCATTTTTTTTTTGTTTCAGGAGCAGATCCGCATTTGGAAAAAGGGGATCGCATCTGGTGTTTTATATTGCATCCAGGTAATCATGTATCGTATCTAAGGATGATCGCATTTGGTGTAAAGGCTCGCATTTAGGATCCTTACTCACATTTAGTATTTCCTTAATTGCATCTGGGAAATAGGATCGCATTTAGGGAATCTCATAATCACATTTGGTTAGTTAATTTGTATAATTGATTGATTTTGATGACTAATCAGCTAACTTGAAGTGTTTTTTGCGATTGTGATCATTAAGAAGCCTAACAAGTTCTTGTAGGATGTTATTGAAGATTTCCTTGGCCAAAGAGATGGAGCAAAAATGATAAAAACTACTAATGAGTGGTTTTGTAGGTTGCCTTTGCACAATTGAGCTAAACATTGTATTTTTATTTTCAATCTTAGGAACCTAATTTGATTTCTCTCCAATTCATAACATGATTAGAGAAGTATGTTATTTTCCTTCATGGAAAATAATAACCTCAAACATCAAATTAAGTTTTGAATGGAAATTTAGAGAAAATGAACTCAATTGCTCAAAATGTTGGTTAATTCTTTTCTAGGCACATAAAATTTGGATTCAAATTTGATTCTTAATCCAACTAGAAGATTATGCTCTTTTCCCAAGTGGAAAATCAAAAACTCAAGAGGGGGGATTAAGTGTTGAGTTTCATAATTCGAGGGAAAGAACATTGTCTTTCATTCTTGATAGGAGAAAATGATATGGATAGGAGAGTATGCTCTTCTTCCTCATGAAGAATCATAAATATAGACTCCTAAGTTGCCAATCCTCTTTACTTCTTTGAACTTTAGAGGTCATGTCGGTTGAGGAAAAATCCTCCCGGGAATGACCCAAGTGAGGATAGGTGAACGTCATCCCTTCCATCTCACTATAATAAAAATACTTTCTTGAGATTAAAATCTCGGAAGAATTAATCAATTTTGTCTCTGGAATTATGACTATAATTCCTTGGACATGCCTTGATGTTGTGTAGAGAGCATAGCTGCTTCAATCTTTCTTGCAAGACTACAATCATCTAGATACTCATAGGGCTATACACCTCAGTTTTTCCTTGTGCAATTCTATGGGGGATGGTTATGAATAGATGCCCAAAATAGACACTTTATTGTAGTGACCACCTGATTCACCACCAAAAGGTGATAATACTTGTGCAAGGAGGATAGTAACCTCCCCAAGATACTCATCATTTTGTGACCTCACTTGCGTTTGGAGTCAGATAATATGACATCATGACTGGAGGCATGCGTGCTTGGTGATGGTCGCATTCTGATTAGCATGTGAGTGTGTATCTGAGTCTATGAGAAAATATTTTCATGATACGTTATTTGTATAGGAATAGGTGTGTTTGGTTCTTAATAAACGTGCTTTATGTACCAAAATTACAATAAAAAGATAATCACGTCAAATGGAACAATATTTTGACAATCATAGACATATTCACTACCTCAAACACTCTGGAATTCATCAGACAGACCATGGAATTGAAAAAAAAATTATTATCTACCCAAAAAGTGGAAAAATTAAAAAATTTCCATTAGAAGGTCACATTAGGGACCCTAGGTCACATCCTGTGAAAACAGGATCGTATCTAGTGAACACAATCGCATCTGGTAAATAGGATCGCATTTGGGAAGAACACAATCGCATCTAGTCATTTCAGGATTGCATCCCGTCAGTCACCTCTATGAAAAAGAGTACTTACAAACGTGTAAGAGTTTTGAAATTTGTAGTCCTGGATACCCATTTTTCTATTCAATCTAATTCTCTTGTTCTTGCTAGTCCACCTGAAGCTTTTTCTAAGTCAAGTTGTAAGCATACCTTGCATGCCTTTTAGGTCTACCACCATTTATCCCAAGTCATTTTTTCTCTTTAAAAATCAACTCTCCTTGATTCCCAACTCACTATCAGGGCATTCTAACCCTCTAACGCTGGAATCCATCACTTTGAAACATCAGACTCACAATCACCAAACCTTGGACAAACACACTTGGATAATTTTGATCTCCTTTTGGAACTATTGGGACACTTTTGATAAGATTGATATATCTCTTTCATGGTTAACACAAGAAGTAAATAATATCTAGTTGATGATTCATAAAGACCTCCAATATTGCTCATAATTTCATCAAGGAGAAACATCCCAAACTAACCCTCTCTTTGATCAAGACTCACTTGAAATAGATATACCTAATTGAGAATGAGTGATGCCTTTGACAAATATAATCAAGAAGAAAACCAAGATGAAAGAGATAGTCATGAGGAAATAAATCATTATCATCCTTTGTTTGACTCAGATTGTGAGGAAGACGTAATAGAAGAAGAGTATAATAAACTCAAACAAAGTCATAAGTCTCAAAGGACCTTGGAGAAAATCATTGAAGAGGACAAGGAAAAATATTTTCTCCACCTACCTTCTCTTGGAGTAAAACTTCCCAAAGACTATGATGTCAAATTATTGAAAGAGGAAGAGATACAAACACCCATCTCAATTTTCTCTAAACAACTATATCAAATGCAAACAAACCTCACAGTGCTTAAAAGAGAGAAGAATAATCCCACAAAGAAATACTCATTGGAACACATATGTCCATTCCCATTCAATAAAAACTTTTAAATGGCGCCTTTTCCTCCAAACATGGAAAGACAAAAGTATGAAAAATACATGGGAGAAATGGATCCTCATGCTCATGTGAGAGAATTTTGTGCATTGAGTATAGATTTTATGCATGAACCAACGTACTTGATGAGACTATTTCCTGGAAGTTAAGGAGGACAAGCCATGGAATGGTTTTCTAAAATAACACCCAGTATACAAACTTTTGAAGAATTGATTCAAATATTTGTCCAGAACTACTCCTATAACATACAACATAATGTTACCATCATGTATCTTTGTAATACTAAACTATGAATAGTTGAATCCTTCACACACTTCTTACAACGTTGGAGAAAGATATTTGCAAGGCACTCTTGACAAATACATGAATCAGAAAAGATGGAGATATTTATAAACAACCTAGTACCCGAAATGAATTATTCCCTAAAAATTCAAGATTCTCCTAGTTTCGACAAAATGATTAAGACAGACATTCATACTAAAGAGGTTGTGATCAAAAAAGGAGAAAATCACACTTCATAATGACAAAAAATCCTTTAACACTTATAACAACAAGCCTAAATGGTGGAATAAGAACAAAAATGTTGTTAATGATGGAGTGGTGGAAATCTCAAATACAAATGTTAAACCAAAAATGTTTAATCTTACAAAAAACCTACAAGAAAACAAAGAGGCTAAGGCAACAACAACAATATCACGAACGAACATTGATACCAACAAGAATAAGATGTGGGTGTCTAGGCCTAAGCAGACATTTAATCCATTGGGAGAATATCTTGAGATGGTTTTGAATACTCTCTTGGATAAAAAAATCATTACTTTATCAGAGTCAAACCCATGGGAACTGGAGGTAAAAACAATATGGTGGAACGATAATGCCTATTGTGCTTTCCATAAAAATAAAGGACACAATACCAATGATTGTGTCAAACTCAAGAACTTCATACAAGATCTCATTGTTGGAGACAAGATAAAAGTAGAAGGGCACATATCTAATGAAGATCACATGGCCTTTAATAAACCATTTCCCAACTATGAAAAAGGAGAAGCCTTTAAATCAAAAGGAAATAAATTCAACTATACCTATTCTCACAACGATAATGTGATCAATATGTTGGACATAAAATTGAAGCAATCAATATGATCACTATCAAAGGTGTCAAGGACAAGTTGGCACACTCAAATGTTGTAACACGAAGCCAAGCACAAATCACAATTAAAGGGGTTAATTCCTCATCCAAGAAAGGAACATTATCCAAATCACCTCTTGTCACAATTCCAAAACCAGCAACATCAAGACAAATAGTTCCCACACCATTCGCTAAATACAACTTGGTGGACCAATTGAAAAGAACCTCGGCTCAAATATCTATATTTGAGTTCCTAAATATCTCTTCAATGCATAGGGAAGTTCTTGAACAAGCCCTATGTATAGCCAATGTTCCAAAAGACATAGATATAGATAAATTCCAGCCAATGGTCAATCACATATCAGCTCCCCATTACCTCTCTTTTTCAGAAGAGGATGATAAATCTTTGACTTGTCCCCATAACCAACCCCTGCACATTGAGGTTTTGATCCATAAACACCATGTAAAACATGTATTGATAGATGGAGGCGTGGGTTTGAATATATGCACTCTCAACCCGGTCAAAGCATTGGGATTTTCAGAACACACAATTGATCCAAGGAGTAAGATAAACATTAAGGCCTATGTTGAGGAGGAAAGGTCATCCAAAGGACTAGTTGTTTTACCAATAATAATAGGACAAATAGAATGAGATGTGATTTTTCAAGTTGTTGATCTACCATTGGCCTATAATATACTACTAGGAAGACCCTAGATACATGGAATGCAAGCAGTCCCATCTACTTACCACCAATGTATCAAATTCCCCCACAAGATAATATTTTTCTAATAACCTGATCGGGTTATTAGAAACATCTCTGAACCTGATCGGGTTATTAATCAGGTTCTAAGAAAGATAGAGTTTTTTAATAATATTTTCTATGCTTGTTTACCAAGCCTAGTACAATTTTGAAATTTCAATAACCCGATCGGATTATATGAAATTTGATTTTTTTTTAAACATGTGTCCACTTTTTTGGTTCACAACTTGGCGCACATACCCAGTTAGGAGAATGCAAAGCTTGAAGCAGAAAGATAGCTCTGTGAAAGATTACAATGAGGAATTTTACATATTAGATATCAGATCTAGACATGCTGAAGAGGCTTATAAGTTTTCCCTAAAAGCTGAGGAGAAATTGAATAAAAGACATGAACAAAGACAAAGATGAAGAGGTGATAGATTCACTAGAGGAAGAGGTAGATCTTATGGTGAAAATAATAGATCTGATTAGGACAAGACAGATCAAGACAAAGGAAAGACTGAGTGGAAAGGTGGAAGTTCATTCAGAAGAAGAGGTAATTACTCCCAAGGTGGATATAGCAGAAGGTTCCAAGAAACTTGTTACAATTGTGGAGAAGAGGGGCATAGATCATTTGAGTGTACATATGAAAGAAATAAATTTGGTAGTAGAAGAAATGCTTTCATGCAAGAAGGTTCACCGAATGAACTTGAGAAGGAAGGAAACTTGATGGTTAGAATAATCCTTTGGAGTGAAAATAATAAGCAAGATTTGGTAAGGAAAAGTTTGTTCAAGACCAGATGTAGTGTTGCAGACAAAGTTTGGAAGGTGATTATTGATAGTGGGATTTTGGAGAATCTGGCATCCGACGAGATGATTATGAATTTGTACTTGGAAAGATTGAAGCACCTAAATCCCTATCAGGTTTAATAAATTAAGGATCAGCATACACTGATGGTAAGTGAACAATGTTATGTGAATTTGAAAATTAGAAAGTATTATGATAAGGTGTTGTGTGATATTATAACTATAGATTGTTGTCATATTTTGTTGGGAATACCTTGGAAATATGATAGGCATGCTATACATGATGGAAGATTAAACAAATATACTATTTGGGTTTATCATAAGAGAAAAATATTTTTACCTTTGGTTGAAGAATCTTTTGGTGAGGTATGTACATCTATAAAAGTTTGTTTGATGGAAGGTGGATAGTGTGTAAAGGATTTGAAGAGAAGTGATGTTTGTTATGCTTTGATTCCTAACAAATCAAGTGAGAAAATAGAAGATAAAGTTCCTACATAAGTTGAGAAGTTTCTCACTCAGTACAAGAAGATCATTTCAAATAATGTACCTGATGGTTTATCATTGGTAAGATATATTAGTCATTGTATGGACCTAATTCCTAGCTCTAGTTTTGCAAACAAGGCACCACACTGATTGACATCAACTGAGAATGAGGAACTCAACTGACAAGTTCATGAGTTGTTGTAGAAGGGTTTGATTAGAGAACATTTGAGTCCATGTGAAGTACCACTTGTGTTGGCACCTAAGAAGAATGGAGAATGGAAAATGTGTACTAATTCAAGAGCTATTAACAAGATGATAACAGTTAAGTATCGGTTCCCTATACCGAGAATGGATGATATAATGGATTTTTTGAGTGGAGCAAGATATTTTACCAAGATTGATTTAAAGAGTGGATATCATCATATCAGAATCAGGGAATGTGATGAATGGAAGATTTCTTTCAAGAAAAAAGAATGTTTGTATGAATGGTTGGTTATGCCTTTTGGTTTAACTAATGCACTGAGTACTTTTATGAGGTTGATGAATGATTTTTTGAAGAAATTCTTGGGTAAATTTTTGTTTGTGTACTTGGATAAAATTCTAATATTCAGTAAGACAAGAGAAGATCATTTGTTTTATATTAGATAGGTATTTCAGAGATTGAAAGAGGAAAAGTTGTTGATTAATTTGAAAAAGTGTTCCTTCATGAAAGAAGAACTTGTGTATTTAGGTTTTGTGATTTCATCTGATGGTTTGAAGATGGATCGTGAGAAGGTTGAAGCTTTAGTTTCTTGGCCTACTCCTGAGAATGTCAGTGAGGTAAGATTATTTCATGGGTTAGAAATTTTTTACCAAAATTTTATCATAAATTTTAGTTCAATATGTAATGCTACGAAAGTTTATCAGAAATTTCAGTTCAAGTGAACACGTGGAGATGATAAGATTTTTGAAACTTTAAAATAAAAGGTTGTTGAATTTCCCATGTTAGCCTTACTTGATTTCAGTAAGGTATTCCGAGTTAAATTTGATGCAAGTGGTAGTGCAATAGGAGTTGTATTGAGTCAAGAAAGTAAACTTGTTGCTTTCTTTAGTGAGAAGTTGAATGATGCTAAAAGGATATATTATGTGTATGATCAAAAATTCTATGCTATTGTTCAAGCTCTAAAGAAATGGAGACATTATTTGTTGTCAAGTGAATTTGTGTTGTATACTAATCATAAGGCTTTATAGTATTTGGGTAGTTAGAATAATTTGAATCAAAGACATATGAAATGGGTAGAGTATTTTTAGAGTTTCACATTTGTGATAAAACTTAAGAGTGGAGTATCCAATTGAGTTTCTGATACATTGAGTAGGAGAAGATCTTTGTTGACTGAAATGAGAATTGAGGTTCTTGGTTTTGATGATATGAATACTTTGTATGAAGCTGACCATGTTTTCTTTAGCTATGGAGAATGTGCAGAGAACCCATTCCAGACCAACCGAGCAGGTTTGAAGACTATTTCATTCAAGAAGATATGTTGTTCAAAGCTATTCAGTTTTGTATATCGAGAGGATCAAAGGGAATCAATTTGATAAAGGAGAAGCATAGTAGTGGTTTGGCTGGACATTTTCGCATTGATAAGACATTGAGTTTACTTAAGGAAATATATTTTTGGCCTCAGTTGTATAAATATGTTCATAAATTTTTGAGGAGTTGTGGAGTTTGTCAAGTTGCAAAAGGAGTAAGTCAGAATACTAGATTGTATACACCAATTTATGTTCATGAGAAATATTGGAGTGATATTAGCATGGATTTTGTTCTTGGCTTACCGAGGAAAAAAAGATGTAATGATTCCATATTTGTTGTTGTGGATAGATTTTCCAAGATAACACATTTCATACCATGTAGAAATACATCATATGCAGTGCATATAGAAGATCTTTTCTTCAAGGAGATTGTCAGATTGCATGGATTATCGAAGAGTATCATCTCTAACCAAGATAGTAAGTGTGTTGGCTATTTTTGGAAAACTCTTTGGAAGAAGCTAGACACCAAGTTGAAGTATAGCTCTACATTTCATCAGCATACTGATGCACAAATAGAGGTTGTAAACTGAAGTTTGGGTAACTTGTTGAGATGCTTAGTTGGAGACAAACTGAGTAATTGGGTATTGATGTTAGCACAAGAAGAGTTTGCATATAATAATTAAATGAATAGGATTACTGGCAAGCCACATTTTCAAATTGTTACTAGAATACAACTGAGAGGTATATCATACTTGAGAGATATTGTTGGAGAAGAGAAGAGGAGTGTTGAAAAGGAATAATTTTCTGAGTTTATGAAGTCATTGCATGAGGAAGTGAAACATAAGTTGGAGAAAATTAATCATAAATACAAGGATAGTGAAAATAGATCAAGAAGACATAAGATTTTTGAGGTTGGTAATGAAGTGATGGTTCATTTGAAGAAAGGTATATTTCCTGTTGGAACAAATGGTAAACTGAAGTTGAATAAATTTGTTCCTTGCTAGATATTGAGGAAGTTTGACATTGGAAATGCTTATGAAGTAGAGTTACCTGATGACATGGATATATCACCTATATTCAATATTTTAGATTTTTATGAGTATCATGAACCTGATGAATAAATGATAGTTTTGAGTGATTATCCTAAGAAATAGTAGAAGAATTTGAATAGATTTTGGAGCAAAGAATTGGTAAGAGCACAAGAGGAAAGGATTACATGGAATACTTAGTAAAGTGGAAGAACAGACCAATTGAAGACTCTACATGGATTTCTCAATCTGAGTTGGATTCATCTTAGGTTGTACCTCACTCAGGATTCAAAGAATTATTTTTTTTAACCCCAATTTTCTGATGCAAGAGCATCTTGGGTTCATGGAAATCCTGTATCAAAAAAAATTATGTTTTCTTTTGAGCTCAGTAGCTTATTAGAGACTTTTGGTAAACTTCTTTGTAACTTCTTTGGAGTTCTCAGTGGAAGGTTATGTTTTGTTTCACCGACCAAACTCAGTTACTATTCTTGGTGTGGTTTCATTGACCGGTCTCGGTGGCTCAGTGGTTTTCCTTTTTCCTCTCTGACCGAGTGTGTTTTCTTTTGTTGGATCTTGGGGCTAACATCTACATTTAATTTTGGTAGCAGTATTATTTTGGGATTTCTCATTGGGATGTGTGTGGACCTAAATATGGGTCATTGTTGTTTCCTATGTTGGTTCTTTGGGGTCTTTTGGGTTGACCTTTTAGGTAGCCTCTTGTATAAATATAGTATTATGTTCTTAGTTTGAAGGGTGTTGGGGGGTAGTATTTTGAGAACTAGGGTTTGTGGATCTTGCATGTATGAGGATTGTTTTTTACTTTTTTAGATTGTATTGGTCGTAACCGGGAAGGCCTTATAGCCTGACATGTATGAAGTTTGATGAATTAATGAAAAGTATTTGTATTCCTTCTCTCCTTGTCTATTTTTGAATCTTTGAGTTGTGTATCTGCAAGATGGTTTGGTTCTTGGGAGTGCCTTTGTCCCTAAGTACTATCCATCCTTGCATCAAATTCAAAAAGCCACACATGATAAAATAGGGCCTATGTGATAAATAAATGTTTCAATTGATGAAATACTTAATGGGCACACCTAGAAATAAGGGCCCACCTTGGTTTTTTATGAAAATTAATTGAGAGATGACTCATATTTTAAATTAGGTGTTAATTAAGTGCAAGATGAATTCCTAAAATGCATTCTAGGATGAAATACACTAAAACATGTGCCAAATACTGATGAAATTGAACACACCTATGAGGTGCCTACAATTGAAAATGGTACAACTTGTAATAATCATGAATAAATGTGGTTAGTTATTGAGGTATGAGGAATTTTATGTTGTGTATTGCTTTCATTAATTAGAAAAATATTATTACATCTTGTATTAAATATAACATGTGATAGTTGAATTTTGTTTACTTTTGATTTAAATATTAATTCATGTGATGGTTGTTGTAATGAGGTTTAACTTTTTATATTTTGTGTGATGTTAAATTAATTCATGCTGATCATTATTGACTAACTCTGTGAATTGTGTGTGAGATTTCCCTTGTAAAGGAAGAAAAGACACTATTACATCAATATAACATTTTGGATAGGGACTTCACTCATGTATAAAAAAATATTTATTTGACATTTTTATAGTGATTATGATCTTTGGTTGTGTTTAATGGGTACTATATTTATATAACATTATTTATGAGTTCATTAAGGGTTGTTGTTAGTTGTATTTTCTAGGAAACTTATGTTGTTGACATATTAGGTTCATGGTCACTCATCTAGTAATTCAATCCTTGATGCTACTATCCATGATTTGATTCATTATATGTTGGTTACTTGCACTTAGAATCATTTAGATTCCCATTGAGTTATAAAAATTTTCATCCATTCCTAACCTCTATTCAATTTTCAAGTGTCCTACTTAACAAGTAAGATGCTATAATGTTTTAGAATTAGGCAAAAATAGGTTTTGAGGGGACCCTGAAACCCTTTACAGTGAATTATATTAGATTTTCAATAAAGACCCCCATGAGAGAACCAAAAAATGAAACACAATTGCAAGAGACAAACCTACCATAGCCAGACCAACACCCAGAAACTAGCGACCAGAAAGATAGAATACATCAAAAAACAAGACAACAAAAAAAATAGAAAAGATCATAGACCAAATGCTAGGCCAGCTCCTTAAGAACATGAGTCATATGCTTTTCTATAGTTGTGACTTCATCTAGCGTATCTTTCAAGGTTTGAGAGGCAGAGGTAGCTCCATGACTCTTCTTCCTCATACAGGCTTGTGTGTTTTTTCTAGGTCCCCATTGGTATCAGTGCCCACACCGATTTCTTGATCTGTGTGACCCACACTCACTGTGTCTTTGTTATCCATGGCTTTAGTCACTTTAGTGAGATCCTACATAATATTCTTTATACTATCATCACTTTCCTTTAAAATATCCATCAGTTTGTCCTCATGCGACTTAAGCTTTCCTAGAATCTACCCAACTTTATCTTCCATCTTTTTCCTTTCTTGGATTCTTTGTCCAGGTGAGCAAAGAGACTGGAAAATTTTGCATTGAGGCTGTGAAATTTGTTGTAGATCCAAGTATCCAAGGCCAGAGTTATCTACCTTAATTTTGGCTTTGCTGAGAAAATATAGACAAGCATCAGACTTCTGTCTAAGATAACCCTAACTGAGAGGCACATAATCCTCCTTTTCCCCATCTTCAGGAATATTTTGAGTAGAGGTGTTAAACTCAGAGTGACCCGCCACAAAATATGAGCTCAGATAATCCACAATATTAAGAGTCGGGATTTTACCTTTCCTAAATTTATTTTTTTTCACAACCTCATCCTTCCCTTTCTTCTCCTCTTTTTCAATTCCTTTTCCCCTCTGATCTTTCGGTAGTTGCTAGCTCCATTTCTTCTAATTTTTGCTCCCATTGGCCACTTCCTTCTTTGAGGCGTAAGTCATATCCCAATAATTCTTACCATAATCATTAGGGGACTCCACTTCTTCCCTAGTATCTATCCCTTTAGCTTCATCAAACATCGGGGTAGCCAGACTTTCCTCTTGTTTCCAAAATTTGTTTTAATGCTCTCATCGGTTTCCATCCCCTTCTGTAAATTAAATTTTCTCTACAAATTCACAAGGGAATTTTTTTAGCTTTCTTCCCCAATGGGATTTTCTTTCCAGAAATTTCCTCCCCCTCTACTTCACTTTTTTATTTTCCCTTTGATCTCCTTAATAGATAATCTAGGGTTTCTAGCTTTGTAGTGCTCCAAAATGAGTAATATAAGACCTTCATGCATAATATGCTTATTAGGTTTTTTCCAATGAACTTCCAAACTATTCTGTAGAGACTCAAATATTAAAAAGGGGAAAGAAACCCTATCCCAATAACATAAACGGTTAACTAGAACAAAGTGATAATTGTGCACCCCCGTATACCTACCATCCAATGTGAAATATTTTGTAATGCAAATAAGAACCTTCATCCAGCAAGGATTTATCTGCTCATTGTTATAAAAATCATCCTCCTTCACCAGGATATCCTCCTCCTCTTGAGCTTTGGGAAACTTATGAACAACAACACCAAAAATTTTCCTATCTTTAAAAAATTCTAACCCCTCACTAGCTAACCTAGTAATAGCACAAATAAAATCAACCTTCAAATAAAATTTAGCACCATACAAAGTGATGAATTCACCATTCCAACCTTTGTAAAAATATTTAGTTACCTCTTTATTAAAACTATGGAAATTCTAGATAAATGGTGACATCCCCCTTCTCAAGTTGACTCCACACTTCCTCTTCTTTCTTCCATTTTTTTCAATATTTTGACTCTTGGCGCTTTGGGTCACCTCACATGACTCTGTCTTTTTGCTTTGCCTACAACTCCGTCTCCATAATGCACATAATTAGAGGCAAATAAGTGGCTATAATAACCAAATATTGTTCCCATAAAATGTGTGAAACCTATTTGTAAAATCTTTTCATGTACTCCCACCTATTAATGCAAATATGTTCCCTATTTCTGAGATGGTTACCTTTCATTTTCATAATTAGCTATGATGTTTTTGACATGAATCTTAGTCACATCCATTCTCATTATTTTCTAACCATGTAATACTTCTTTATTCCACCTTGGCACATGATCATTTTTTTTCTTGTGACATCCAAGTTGGCAATATGGTCTGCAACCTTGTTCTTCTCATGGTATGCGTGGGAGATATAGACCTTATTGAAGGTATTTAATAAGACCTCCACCTCCTTGATAATAGTTTCAATTTTCCATGAAGCCTTATTTTTCCAATAAGGCTTCTAAATATATTACTATAATCTCCTTCAATCCACAAATTTTGGCAATTATACCTTTTAGAAAGATTGATATATTGTAAGGCACCCATTGCCTCTATAACATGACTAGTTTGTATTCCCAGTGGAATTGTCACAACATCCAAACAGTTTCCATACATATCCCTAAGCAGACCCCCACAAGAATCTTTCCCAGGGTTTCCCTTACCAACTCCATCAAAGTTAGCTTTTATCCATCCATTAGGAGGGGCAGACCAAACAAGATCTTCCCTATCACTCCTTTTCTTTTCCTTAATATTGAAGTTGCAAAGAAGGAATGCATTTGGATAATATCCTTTTGCATTATTTATTCCTTCTCTTTGCATTATGAGATAGTTTTCCTTTATTGTTCTGATGGTTTTCCTAGCAATCACCCAAGCATGACGAGATATTTTTCCTTTATTATTCTGATGGTTTTCCTAGCAATCACCTAAGCATGACATTCTTTGTCTGAAAAATCTATCATTTTGCTCTTTCCACAAGTTCCAACAAACACGGGGAGCAACCAAAGCCCAAACCCTTTTAGATTCAGAATTAGCAAATGGATATTTCCATTGTGCAATGAAATACTTAATATTCTTAGGAAAGACCCAAGATAATTTCCCTCCCTTTAGGATGTGACCCCAAACTTCTAGAGCAAAAGAGCATTGAAAGAAAATGTGAAGAACACTCTCTTGATATTTCATACACATAAAGGATCTATTAGTTAAGGAGAAACCTCTCCTACACATATTATCTATAGTAAGGATTTTATTCTGCACCATCAACCAATAGAAAATTTCAATTTTAGAAATTAATCCTCTAGTCCAGCATGAAGACTAGTAAGGATTTTCCTCCTCTTAAGGGGTTAGAGAAAAGAAGGCAGAGAAAATGATGAAATTACCACTTGGATGAAGAGACCGGATAACCTCATTGGGTTGGTTTTCTCTTATTACACAAGATTTAAGATCCATTTGAACCTTATTAAGATTAGGATCATTATTTCCACGGTTAACCCACCCTCCATTGTTCCAATAATCAGCTACCTTTTCTCCAAAATCAGATTTAATTCTCTTAACAGATTGTTGGTTTTGTATTAAAACTTCTAGCAGATCCGCTAGCATCCAACTGTCTTCCCAAAATCTAATATTTCTTCCATTTCCCAACTTCCATACCTTCCCTTTTCCCACAACTTCCCTACCCTCCTAAATAGATTTCCAAATAAAATATTCATTCTCAACATTTGGAGAACTAAGAAAATCTTCAATATTTTAAGATTTAAATGTGTACTTTCTTTTCCAGATAATGTTCCATTCTCTCTCTTCCCCATACATCCTCCAGATTTGTTTGTCCAAAAGGGCTCTATTTATCCTTCTCATATTTCTTATCCCCAAGCCTCCTTGCTTCTTGGGTTTGCAAATCTGGTCTCAGGCCACCAAAGGAAACCTCTTCTTTTATTTTGTTCTAGACCATATAAGTCTTTTTTCAATTCTTTCCAGAACCTCTACAAACTTTAAAGGAATTTTAAACAAAATTGGAGCATAAATAGAGAGATTTTGAAGAAAACACCTAAGAAGTGTGTGTGTTATTTTGTGTACCTATTGTCTGCAATACAACACTTCAATAAGTCATTATATTAGTAAAAAATAAGAGTAAACAAGCATATCAATCCCTAAAATTGACCTATTGCTTCCTATCTATGATGAGTGTGAAGAATGTTATAATTTCCCTCAAATTATGCATTAATCAGTGACATATACAACTTAGAATGGAATATTTTAATGCTTTTAATTTAAATGCTCAAGAAATGTTCATTTTAAAGCTCCAAAGTGAAAGATTATAACACTATGAAAATGAGAGCTAAAATGCATTAAGATCTATGAAAATAAGAGAAGCATAAGTTTGCAATTAACAATTAAGAATTAGGGGCCCATTGAGCTTAAAATTCATTCTATTTATAGAAGAATTTGGTGAATGAGAGGTTAGGATTTAAAGTGGAAGAGAGGTGGAGATTGAATCTTTGGTGATCCATGTGAGGTGATCCAAGTGATTTAACTCTCATTGCCTAGGGATTTGACTTTCCCTTTGCAAATGGAGTTGTAATTAGGATTTATTTAATTCCTTTTTATTAATTAATTTAGCCATGTTTTTATTTGTTTTTTATTTAATTGAATTGATTTGAAATTTTGGCTAAGGAAATTAATGTAATTAAGTGATTAAATCACTTAGGAGATTAAATTTGATTTAAATGAATTATGTCAATAAATTGAAGAATTGTCTTGACATAATTAGGGGCATGATCACACTTAGGGAAAATAGGGTCTATGGTCAGAGAAGACCAAATTAGGGTGGTTACATTTTCCCCTCTTTGAATTGATGTGCAAGAAACACATTGATTCAAAGAAAGTTTTGATGTTGACTTCAGAAAGTTTGAGAATTTCGCACTTGATCGAACAAAATGTCTAATGAGATCAGTCTCACACTTGATTGAACTAAAACTGATATAGTTGAATTTGAACTTGATCGAACAAAGGTCAATAAACAAAGATCTAAAAAATACCAATTCTAAACTTGGTTGTCGTCCAAGAATTGATAATATCGACTCTGAACTTGATCGAGAAAAGGTCAGTACAAAGCTTCCAGGAGATTAATAAGAATCTAAGAAAGCATAGACATAATATATCCTTCTTGTGAGAACCGAATCCTTCCATCCAACAGTCTTGACTTAGTCGAGGGAAGTTGTCATGCCCTTAGTCTTTTGATGACGAAGTCATTTTAATGTTGTTTTGAGAAAGAATTTGATTGATTTAAGTGTGATCATGCCCCCTCAGGAAAAAAATCAAAGGAAAAAGAATAAATCCCTCTTTAGAATGATATATCACTTGAACTGATCGATTGAATCAAGAAAGAATCAACTTCAAGAAGTGGAGAAACAAAGGTGTGTTAAGAGAAAACACAATTTTACCAAGTTAATCACATTTTAAATGTGATATTTTAGTCTGATAAAATGACGTTGGACCAATATTGGATGAATAATGTGCGATTTGATGATATAGAACCCAAAAAATGATTGTGTAAAGCCTACGAATCATTTTTGAAACATATGGAACAATTCTGCTTTTTTGGTGACTGTCGTAAATTTTTTACTTTGCTATGTAAAACATCATCTGTACGTTCAATTTCATTCCTAGTTGATCAGAAAGAGAACAAAATTGAGTTTCAGTAGTCTAGGAGGAGTTCTGGAGCTCCTAAATACCTCAAAAAGTCAAATATATATCTCAAAATTCACTTTTTACCCATTTATTTTCACTTTTATCTTTGGTAATTTGAGAGCTCTACAGAGAAAATGGTGGTCCACATGGAGAAGCATCAATTCGAGCTCACCCATTGACATTGGCATTCAGGTGAATACCCACCACCGATAAGTACTTGAAAACCTACCTGCCCATATTTTTTATTTCCAGTTTTGTGCATTTTTTGTAAGTAATAACTCAGAGGGGGAGGTGAATCAATGGCTTCAAATATATTCCAATAATTAACCCTTAAAACTTAGTACCACAAAATTATACCTCTAGTTATCTTCAGTCCTATAAGATGAATGCCTCCAAATACTTATATCAATTTACTACTCCTCAGAATGCTTTGTAAAACCTTCTGCTCTAGATTTACCAATTAGCAGTCTGTCAATTTACTGAAAGATTGTAAATTATCTAGAGTATACCGATCAATCCAATTAAGTTAAGTGTAATGCAAAACACTAAACTAATGACCCATAAACACATTGACACATGGATTTTTAACGTGGAAACCCTATTAAGGGAAAAACCACTTGGGACCAGTAACCCAAAATTTTCACTCTTCTGAAGTGAGCTTGGTGAAGAGCCAACCCTGTTAAAGGTTACAAACACACTGTTAGGTGTGACCTTGTTAGAGGATTAAAAATTTTAGTCTATCACTTGATATCAGACATCTCTATGCTACCATCCTTGATCAAACACTCACTTGGCCTGTCAATAGGTATCTGGCATCTCATGCTATCTTCATCATCAAACTTTTTGATACTCCATTGGATGTATCTCAATATAGAAAGGATCTTTAAATCCCACTTGGTTAAGAGACTTTCTGAATCAATGGTTAAACTAAAATAGTATGATTTGTTCACATATACAACTATACTTGTATATTTTTAGATCTACTATAATCTCATAAACTATTCTAATCAACATAACTCTGTTTATACCTTTGCTCCACTTTGATTCTGCTCGATGATGTTGTACTTTGTTGCCTAGTGTTTGTAGAATTCTTTATCTCTTTCCTCAACTTGTTGATCATCACTGTATGAAGTTTCTCTTCAGCATCCTCTTGTTCATTCCTTCACCCTCACCAATTTGTAATGAATTGCGTTGTCTCTTAAATAGACATGATATCACCATTTTTAGGTTATTGATCTTCTTGATCTTGGCGTAATCCAAAATTCTTGCCAATTAGATTTAAATAAAAACTCCTATTTTATCTCGCTGAGATCTTCTTTCCAACTGGACAAATCAACTTTAAATCAATCACTTATCTCTGGCTTATCTTGTCGATGAAAACAATGATAACTACCAGTTAACTCTATATTTAGCTCTGCCAGCTAGATATTTTGTCATTTCTGAACTCCATTTATTTTTAGTTTTAACTCTCTGATAGCGTCAGTCAACACTCTAGTTCTCCTCAGGATTCTCTGTCGATTTACACTATGTTTTTGGCCATCGGGTTTGCTTGTGATTCTTCTTGTCAGTAAAGCTCATTGGTTTTCTTTCTCGGGCATCACTGTGACTTGACTGTCAGTGATGTCTATCCGTCGGGTTCCACTGATCGTCAGTATTTGTAGTCACAATGTGAATGATTGTCTTTTAGGAATTATAGAAAGCATAATATTTATCTCTCTAATCCCCTGAAGTCTTTAAAATTTTGATTATAACGATTAGATTATATCAAGTTGACATCAATGACAATAAAATCCATTAACTGATTTAATGTCTTGCATTATCCTTATGCATTTTGGTTATCAACTTAACATCTTCAAACATTCAATTAGTTACATGTCATCAATCTCTCCCTTTGGCATTGATGGAACATACTACATTATCATACTATACTATCACTAATACAATATGAAATATATAGTTTCATCAAGCTTTCCTAATGTAACTATTACAAATGTCTGGCTCTCAGTAGGCTCAAAAATAGCTTAGATTTGTTTCATGCAGAGTGGTTGTCTTCAATCTTTAATCCCTTCACTGGATAGATGTATCATCTGATATCTCCGTTATGATATGTGCTCTGCCTTGATTGTTCCTCTTCTTGATAATCTCTTTTTCCTTTGACAACATTCTTTCTCTTTTTCTGAACTCTCTCCCTTTGTTACTTCTCTCCCTTAGATGGATATTTCATATGTAATCAATTTCTCTCTCTTAGAATTTTGATTAACTCTTCCTTTCTAATTCTCAAGAACTTCTCTTCATGGATAATGATATAATCTCTCCTTTTATCATATCTCTCCTTTATGTGATATGGAGATCATCTCTTCCTTTGTATGATAAAGAAAATCTCTCCCTGATGATAATTCTCCCTTTTGTATGATAATGAGATATTTCTCTCCCTTTGAAAACAATGCCAAAAAAATACTTCTTATTTTATCATTTGTATCATCTTCCATCCCTTTGCATAATATATTCCTTGAATTTCTCTATCCATCAGCAATACAATGTCTAATTTTCAGTGTAGATATGTACCTTGCAATGTACAAATGTATCTTTTTTTGTCCATCTCAGTGTTTGCATAAACATGACTGATCTTTAGATTTGGTATAGGCGGGTGCAACCTCCTAGTCATACTGACCGATAGACAAGGGTTAAACCCCTATTCTCTATCTCAGATACTCAAAAGTATCCTTCGGTAATGGCTTGGTGAATATATCAGCTAACTGTTCCTTTGATTGAACATATTCTAGTGTCACTTCTTTTGCTTGCACTTGTTCTTTCAAATAGTGATATTTGATAGAAATATTCTTAGTCTTAGCATGCATGATTGGATTCTTAGAAATGTTTATTGAACTAGTATTATCATAATAGATAATTACTGGTTCAAGGATCTACATATGCATACATTCTAGTAATTGTTTGATCCATGCAATATTAGAGCAATTTGTAGCATCAACCACATATTCTTCTTCTACAGTTGAGTGAGAGATGTATCCTTGCTTCTTGCTTATCCATGTGACAAGTATGTCATCCATGAAGAATGCTCCTCCATTTGTACTCTTTCGGTCATCAATGTTTCTAGCTGAATCAACATCTGTATAGACTTGTAGCTCAAATTTTCCTTCTCTTTTGTACCACAAGCCATAGTCCTTAGTGTTCTTCAGATATCTCAGAATTCTTTTGACAACAATCATATGTGATTCTTTGGGATTAGCAGAGAATCTAGCAACTATCCCCACTGCATGTGATATAGCTGGTCTGGTGTGAACAACATACATCAGTTTTCCGATCATTGATCTATATAAGGTTTGATTTACCTCATTTTTCTTGTCTTCTTTTGTCAGCTTGCATCCAATAGCCATAGGTGTTCCAACTGGTTTGGAATCTTCCATCTTGAATATCTTTAGCACTTCCTTGATGTATTTGGACTGAGTGATGTAAATGCCTACATCTTGTTGAAGAATCTATAGACCAAGAAAGAATTTGATCTCTCCAAACATAGACATTTCAAATTCC
>MU225578.1:2103295-2140600 GCA_018584345.1 Thuja plicata | reverse complement strand
AAATTTTATGCTAATGAGATATGAGTGAAGTCTTTCATACCAGGCTCTTGGTGCTTGTTTCAATCCATACAAGGCTTTATGTAGTCTACATACCATGTTTCTCTTGTCTGGATTAACAAACCCTTCTGGTTGTTCAATGTATACCTCTTCTTCTAATATTCCATTTAGGAATTCAGATTTGACATCCATTTGGTATACCTTGAATCCTTTAAATGTAGCATAAGAAAGTAAAATTCTGACTCCTTCTAGTCTAGCAACAGGTGCAAAGGTTTCACCATAATCAATACCTTCTTCTTGTGCATATCCCTTGCATGCTAATCTTGCTTTGTTTCTAGTTACTTCTCGATTCTCATTTAGCTTATTTCTGAATATCCATTTGGTACCGATGACATTCTTGTCATCTAGTCTCAGAACTAGTGTCCATGTATTGTTCTTCTCAATCTATTCTATCTCTTCATTCATAGCACTAACCCATTCTTCATTCTCAAGTGTATTGTAAATATATATTGGCTCAAAATCACAAAGTAAACATCTGGTGTTAAGTGACTTACTTATTGTTCTTGTTTCGGCCTTCTTGTCTCCTATGATTTGATTTTGTGGATGATTTCTTCTGACATACTTGGAAAGCTTTGGTTCAACTTTGTGTTCAACATTCTGATATTCTTCTTCACCTTCATTTCATCTCCATTATTTGGAACATCATCTTGAGTATTATCCTGATCATTGGTAATTTCAGCCTGATACTCGGTTACAATGTTCTGATGCTCTGGAGTGACACACTGTTGCTCGGGTAGAGTGTCAGGTTCTTTATAAACAAACCTATTGTATTCCTCTGGTTCTGTTTTGCTTTCCTTATCACTCTTTTCTAAAAATTCATCTATTTTAACATTTTCACTTTCAATGATTTTGTTAGATGACTTTGTAAGACATTTATAATCCTTGCTTTTGGTTGAATACCCTAGGAAGATACCTTCTTCACTTTTGCAGTCAAGTTTTCCATTTCTATCATCCTTCAATATATAACATTGACTACCAAAGATTTTCAAGTGACTTGTATTGGGTGTATGACCATACCAAAGCTCATAGGGTGTCTTCTTTGTGTCCTTATTCAATTGTACTTTGTTTAGTGTGTAGACAACAGTACTGACAACTTCCCTCAAAAATGTTTGAGTGATGCTTTTATCAATCATCAATGTTCTTTCACAGTCAACAATTGATTTGTTTCTCCTCTCAGCAATTCCATTTTGTTGTGGTGTCCTTGGTGCATAAACCTATCTTTTAATTCCATGCTCATTGCAATAGTCAGTGAATTCTTCTGAAGTAAATTCCCCTCTATCTAACCTTAAGCATGTCAATTTCTTTTCACTTTGTTTTTAAACCATTGCTTTATACTATTTAAACATCTTAAATTCTTCTGATTTATCTTTTAAAAACATGACTGTCATCATTATAGAGAAATCATCAACAAAGAGAATGAAATACCTATCTCCATAGTAGCTCTTTGTCCTCATTGGTCCACATAGATCTGTATGGGCTAATTCTATAATTGCAGTAGATGTATAGATTTTGCTCTTGAAACTAGACTTTGTCATCTTACCTTTTTGACAATTCTTGCACATAATATGTTTGGGCTTAGTCATCATTGGTAAGCATCTGACATTCCTTTTGTTGCTTATCTCTATCATGTTGTCAAATTTCACATGACACAATATTTTGTGCCACAACCATAAGTCTTCATTTCTAGCCATCAAACAAGTGGTGTTAGTGTCATCAAGATAGAAAAGCTTACCTTTTGTCTGCTCACCGGTACCAATCAACCTTCCTGATTCATTGAAGATCTTTGCCTTCTTATTTTCAAATGCTACTTTGTGACCTGGATTGTTTAACTGAGAAACACTTAACAAATTGTAATTCAGTCCTTTAACCTAGTAAGCATTTTCACATTTTATCAGGTTATTCAACATTATGGTTCCTTTACCTTCAACTGGACAAGGTGTATCATTACCCATTCTTACTGAACCACCATTATAGTATTCAAAAGTCTCAAACTTTTGTTTATCACCGGTCATATGGTGAGTGCAGCCACTATCTATGATCTAGACATCATTTTTACTAACTTTAGATATGAGTGCAGTTTCTACATACCTTTTTTCATCTTCATCTGAATCATCCTTCATGGCTACAAATTCCATCTCAATGTCTACTTCTGATTCGGTGTCAGTGTCATATGTTCTTCTCTCAGCTAGGTAACAAGCTTTCTTCCCTTTGTCCTTGTAGTCTCGGGTATCTCTCTTGTTGGATTTTCAGTTACTCCGGTATTCTCTATCTTCACCTTTATCAAACTTCTTCTCATAAGGTCTGTCATTTCACCTGTCATATTTTCATCAGTTTGGACATCTTGCAGCAAAGGGTCCAACCTCTTTACAATTGAAACATACAAGTGGTAATTTACCTTTGTATCTGCCTTTGCCTCTCTTTAATCTTCTAGCCATAAGTGCTTCAATTTCATCAAGTCCTTGATCTTCATCATCACTATCACTATCATTTCTAACAGCATGTCTATGACTTGAGTTACTTATCTTTAGAGAATATTTGAATGTAGATTCTATGGATGGTAAGACACTATTATCAAAGTTGTTCATCTCAAATGATATTAGTCTACCAATCAGACTATCTAGAGTAAATGTATTGTTTGCAACTGCTCTCATTTCTTGAATAGCAAAAACTCTAATAGCATAAATAGGCAATAAGGTTCTTAAGATTTTTCTTACCACTGTCTCCTCTTCAAGTACACCTCCAACTCCTTGGATAGCATTTACTACCTCTTTGATTCTGTAGCTATATTGAGTAATGTTTTCTCCTTCTTTCATCCTTAGGTCATCAAACCTCCCTCTTAAGCTTTCTGCCTTTGCTCTGAGTATATTGGCATCTCCTCCATGTACAAGCTTCAACTTATCCCACATTTGCTTTGTAGAGGTGCAGGTTTTGATATCTTCAAACTCAACATCGAAGATTGATGATGCAAGGTCTATCATCATGCGGTTATGCTCATGCTTGACTCTTTATTATTCAAGAGTATGAGGTCCTGTAGGCAACACATATTCAGTATCTAAGAATTGAACGATATCATTTCCAATACCTAATAGGTGGAGTCTTATTATGCTTTTCCATGATGCAAAGTTGTCTTTATTCAACTTGGGCACATCTCTTCTATTCATCTTGTGATCTTTTGCTTGAGCTGTTAAACTCCCTTTCTAAGCACACAAGATCTGATACCAATTGTTAATAATAACTGGGGGGGGTGAATTAGTGGCTTCAAAAATATTCCAATAATCAACCCTTAAAACTTACTACCACAAAATTATACCTCTAGTTATCTTCATTCCTATAAGATGAATGCCTCCATATACTTAGATCAATTTACTACTCCTCAGAATGCTTTGTAAAACCTTCTACTGTAGATTTACCAATTAACAGTGTGTCAATTTATCAAAAGACAGTAAATTATCTAGACTATACCGATCAATCCAATTAAGTTAAGTGTAATGCAAAACACTAAAGTAATGACTCATAAACATATTGACACATGGATTTTTAACGAGGAACCCCTGTTAAGGGAAAAACCACTTGGGAAAAATAACCCAAAATTTTCACTCTTCTGAAGTGAGCTCGGTGAAGAGCCAACCCTGTTAAAGGTTACAAACACACTGTTAGGTGTGACCTTATTAGAAGATTTAAAAAATTAGTCTGTCACTTGATATCGGGCATCTCTATGCTACCATCCTTGATCAAACACTCACTTGGCCTATTAATAGGTATCTGAAATCTCATGCTATCTTCATGATCAAAATTTTTGATACTCCATTGGATGTATCTCAATATAGAAAGGATCTTTAAATCCTGCTCGGTTAAGAGAATTTTTGAATCAATTGTTAAACTGAAATAGTATGATTTGTTCACATATACAACTATACTTGCAGATTTTAATATCTATTGTAATCTCATAAACTATTCTAATCAATATAACTTTGTTTATACCTTTGCTCCACTTTGATTCTGCTCGGTGTTTGCAGAATTCTTTATCTCTTTCCTCAACTTGTTGATCAACACTGTATGAAGTTGATCTTCATCAGTTTCTCTTCAGCATCCTCTTGTTCATTCCTTCACCCTCACCAATTCATAATGAATTGAGTTATCTCTTAAATAGACATGATATCACCATTGTTAGGTTCTTAATCTTCTTGATCTTGGCATGATCCACAATTCTTGCCAATTAGATTTAAAGAAAATCTCCTATTTTATCTCGCTAAGATCTTCTTGCCAACTGGACAAATCAGCTTTAAATCAATCACTTATCTCTGGCTTATCTTGTCGATGAAAACAATGATAACTACCAGTTAACTCTATATTTAGCTCTACTAGCTAGATATTTTGTCATTTTTGAACTCCATTTTTTTTTGGTTTTAACTCTCTGATAGGGTCGGTCAACATTCTAGTTCTCCTTGGGCTTCTCCGTCGATTTACACTATGTTTCTAGTCATCGATTTTCTTTGTGATTCTGCTCGTCGGTAAAGCTCGTCAATTTTCTTGCTCTGGCATCACTCTGAATTGACTGTCGGTGATCTCTATCCGTCAGGTTCCACTATCCATCAGTGTTTGTAGTCACAATGTGAATTCTTGTCTTTTATGCATTATAAAAAGCATAATCTTTATCTCTCTAATCCTCTGAAGTCTTTGACACTTTGATTATAACTGATTAGATTATATCAAGTTGATATCAATAACACTACAATCCATTAACTAATTTATTGTCTTGCATTATCTTATTTGGTTATCAACTTAACATCTTCAAACATTCAATCAGGTACATGTCATCATTTTTACAGTAGTTATATCAAGTTTCATTCTGCATCGTATCCAGTATTTGGGATTGCGTCTAGTTAATCCTGCGTCACATCCTATTTTTCACCAAATTCCTCTATCATATCTGGTGTTTTCTAGATCATTTCCTATTTTTAGGTTATCATCACATTTGGTAAATGTAGATAGGATTTTCAAGGTTATCACGTTCTGTGAAAATAGGCTCGCACACCACATCCTGCATCGCATCCTGTTAGAATAGGATCGTTTCCCAGATACCCCATCGCATCCCAGAAATCATGGATCACATCCTGTAAAAAGGATCATACCCTATAGGAATATAGTCATTTTTGGTTTTTGACTTGGTTTTCTTCCAATTTTGACTTTTTTCTTCTTCTGACCATCAAAAACACTTAGTTGATTACTTTTCTACATAGTTTCCTTAGTTAGAATGCTGATCTGAACTTGCAATTGCTATATTTTAACAGGTTCCTTTTGAGATAGTATTTTTTTGAGGACCATACCTTGGTCATGTCCTTGCTTTATCTAGATCACTGACAAGTGATGAGGTAGAGATAGTCACCCATGTAGGATTACTTTCTTTGAGAGATTTACCTGACATTAGGGTAAATCAGGGTTTGTTGACTGCTCTGGCTGAGAGATGGCACTCAGAGCACAACACCTTCCATCTCCTGACCGGTGAGATGACCATCACACCTGAGGATGTGTGGCACGTTCTGTGAGTTCTTGTTATGGGTTGAGAGGTGTCGTTTAAGTCGACTTCTATTATGGCTATTGCCACAGCTCGATGGTTATTCGTAGATGATTTGATAGCTTTATGGTACCTTACTTGGGACTACATGTGCGATCATTATGATCATCTTCCAGTATATTTAGTTGGATTGATAAGAGTCATTCTGATGCCTGACAGAGGACATAAGGGATTTATGGTTGGCTGGGACGTTGACATGTTGGAGCAGATGGTAGTATCTCCACGGAGATTTTCATGGGGTAGTTGTGTATTGTCCCACATTAATCAAGAATTACATGAGATATTATATCAGTATGACTATAGGTATCCTTGTATTACAAGTCTGGGCATGGGAGAATATCCTTGTTACATGACCGATAATAGATAGGCAGTGCTTAGATCAGCAGTCCTATGTATATATTGTTAGAATACTTCAGGGATAACTGAGAGGTGGGGGTGAATCAATTATCAATAAATTTAAATCTTTATCTTAAACTTATTAATCTAGATTGATACAAAGTAAATGCACATACATTACACAACACATCAATTTCGTTACAGGGAAACCAAATGGTAAAAACCCCAGTGGGAATTAATACCCACAAAGAACTATACTATTTATAGTGATCCCTGTTAAAAGATCTTCCAACCCTGTTAGGAGTTGTACATTACAATGCAGTAGTATAGTGACCTGGTTAGGGGTCAGACCCTGTTAGGAGTCTTTTACAATAACCTTGTTAGGGGTGGAGGACTCACTGTCCAAGTGGTGAAGGCTACAACCTTCTGGTTATTTGATACACATTGTATCAACAAGGTGAACTGCTATTTGTGGCACTTCTTTTCTGATCAGTTCCTTTTGTGCACTAATGCTTTAACCTCTTTTAAAGAACTACAAAAATCTTCTCTGTATTCTAAAATCTTCAACTTCAATATCTATATTATCAACATATATTAAATATAGCTCTGCTGCTTTAACACTCTGCTCTAGTTTTCTAATCTCTGGCTTTCGCAACTCTTCTTATTACAAATGACCTTCTATAAGTACATACACCAAGTATGAGATCATGGGACTTGTAGGACAACTCTTCTTAACATCCTTGTCAGCTCTACTAAGTGCGCAAGCATAATTGCAACTGTGCAAGTACTAACTAAATAGACGCGTTGCTTCACTAAGTCGGCTTCACCAAATTGACCATAACATTGCAATCTTCTTGAAACACATTTGGCGCATTTAGATTAATATCAACAACTAATAACTCATCATGAATATACACATGCATATCCTAAAGATAGGCGCAACTCAATAAACACGTTACATATTTCAGCCTTAAACCGTTATTCCTCTAGAACTGTAACTGTCAATAACATAATTACATATCTTTACTGAAACATCATATTTGGGTCTGTGTGTATGAACATAGCATAGTAAACATGTCAACAACATGTATCTATCCATGCTAGTCTTCATGTCATCATATGGATAAGTACATACAGAAGTACCGTTGTGTATATTATGTTGTCATCAATGAAAAACATACAATCAATCAACTATTTAGAATCAAATCTCCAACATATATGTACTCAGAATGGATTCAGCAGCCCTATTTGGGAAAGGTAGAATATTGGCACCAAATTTTTGATGATATGAGAGTAGTTGTGTTGTGACCATACCTTGATTGCAAGGAGTGGGTTTCAGACAACAAACATATGCCTTATTTTTTTCAGAGAAAATATTTGATCAATCGAACAAGGTACATTGTAGAGTGTTTCTTGGTTACCCGGGTATTGAGGCAGTATGACCGTGTGCAGAGCAGATGCCAGGATTTATCACTTTATGCCCAGATCTGTGATGAGGAGCTACTATGAGGTGCTCTCTTGATATATGAGACTACACAATGTGCTATTAGATAGATGGTTGTAGTTGGCTGGGATCTTCTTGCAGATGTTGTAGATGCAGGGTGTTCAGACAACTATATTGCACAGATGTTACAACATTCTTTTCCATGTTTCACAGCTCTTGATGAGGCAGTTCCTTAGATTGAGGACCCTTTACATTATGATCCTGCTAATGATTAACCTGTCAGAGGTAGAGAGAGAGAGAGAGAGAGAGAGAGAGAGAGAGAGAGACAGAGAGAGAGAGAGAGAGAGAGAGAGNACAGAGAGAGAGAGAGAGAGAGAGAGATGGGGGTAGGGATGGTGGGAGAGATGGGAGACGAGATGGGAGGCACCCTCCTCCAGATAGAGGACAAGGTCCAGATGATGGAGATGATAGGGGTGGGGGTGCAATGGGTGGTAGAGAGGGCACCAGTGGTAGATAGACTCTCCTCAGGTTCTTTTCTCCCCAGAGAGATCTAGGTCCACTGCTGACTGGAGAGCAGCAGAGACAGCAACTGCGACAACAGGACACTCATAAGGATAGGCCACAGGATAGGCCTACTAGGTAGGATATAGGTAGGGGCTCTAGTAGAGATGGTGATTCTTTTTCATAGTGTGAGCAGATCAGAGCTAGGATCACAACATTGGATGCCTTACTTGTAGATAGGGATGCACATCTTGAGCGCTTGAGAGCAGAGAGAGATCGGTAGGGTGATATGCTCATAAGAGAGCAAGATAATTAGGCTCAAATTTCTACACACCAGGGACATAGAGAAGCTTATTACTTTGGTTTATATCATGTTGCAGTTCCAGAGGGCCAGAGAACACCTTCCTATTCATGGATTTCTCAGCAGTCTGAGGGGGCTATGCCTCCACCAACTCCTTTTGTACCACCACCTCCTCCTCCTCCAGATCAAGGAGAGGGTAGCAGTCAGACCTGATTCTGCACTCTGATATATTTTGAGACATTTATTGTATATCTTTATCCTTCTAAGATCATTTGTTGTATTTGTATACTTTTGATACATGTATATCTGATTCATACTGATACTCTGATACTCTCTTGTAGATAGTTCCACATTTTTGATCTATTCCATATCTGATATATTTGAGATAGTTTTTCCTGATCTTGATATGTTCATGAGTTCTCTTTCTTTGATAGATGTTTAGATTGATGCACATGTGATTATGATCTTGGTCTCTTGATGAGTTTAGATTAGATTTATGTTATGACATCATTTATGTTCATTGATTTATTACTGATATATAAACGTGTTTCAAATGATACGAAGTGAATATGAAAATGTATATTTTTGAGATTTTCTTTATGCAAATAAATGTATGAATGCACTTATGATATAGAAATAAATGCAATGCTTGAATGCTTTATTTTTGTATTTTCTCTTTCTCATTTATGAATGCAGAATTTATGTCATGGATATGCAATGACATTAATATCAGTAATATTAGATTATGTAATTAACTTGAATTTTGGATGAATCAGGAAAAAATTTTAAGCTCAATTCCTTATTCTTTTCTTTTAAAAATGAATCATGCAATCTCTAAATACATCTACAAGCAGACTCTTAGGACTGTCACTGATTTGTATACATTGTAGCATTTTATCATCATTGGGCATTTTTGTAACGGACATCACCTGATAGTACAATTGTCACTAGTACCCACTGCTTTCATGAAAGTATGAAGACTATGTGTATTAGATGCAATATTGGAAATGAACTTAAGCATCAAGGCATAGAAGCCAGGATGACAAGTTAGTTATCTCCTTTTACTATTAAGAATCAAGTTCTATTCAAATGTAATGTAAGATATGTGACCCACAATGACCTTGAAATTTTATATCCTTGGGTACATCATGTAGCGTACACCTTAGTGATAATATGATTTAGAAAATAGACAAGGAAATTGTTTCAACCTCATCGTAGTTTACACATAACAAGGATTGAGATATATGCGGCTATCCACTCATGTAGGCAGCCCATACCATAAACATCCAAGTTAGGTAAAATTTGTAGGATCATTGAAACAATCACCATATGTAGAAAACCAAGAAAATGTTATACCCCCTATCCTTGTGACTCTTTGTCTTTGAAAATACATCATGTAGTAACTCGGAAGACATAACAATCGCTCTAGTAATAGCCAACTCTTAGCAGTTCTTAAGCTAATTAAAAGCCATTTGAGTGCAATCTACATACACCTTTGTGAACCTCTTTTAATGTGTGATCTAAATCTTCTTGTTCTAAAAACCTAAGAAGTGTACCATTGAGACCTTTTTTAGATAATTTATTAGTAATGAGGACATAAAGCAATATTTTCCTAATTAAGGCTCATTTTTCATTCCTTGATAAGCCATTGGGTAGACTTTAGTCAGTAAGATAGGTAATGAGTTTGGCGTACTGAGATTGGTCTTGGGTGTTTAAAGCACAAATTACTTGGTACTTAGGGGTATCAAAAGCTGGACAGGATAATTCTTCCACCAAGAAGTCATACCGGAATTGATGTTCTTCTAGTTGAAAATGGATGCCGGTGTAACCATAGAATCTTCATCTTTGTTTTCTATCCTTGGAATTTGCTGGAATATGACAAAGATAATGTACTTTTTCAAGTCTTCAATCGCTTGTTTATAAGGCATCATCTTTTCATCTTTAGTCTGATAGTCTCTATTTACTTGGTTAATAAAAATTTGGGAGTCACCATACACATGGAACTCTATGATCATTCATTTCATAGCCAATTTAAGACCATTCACTAATGCTTCATATTCAGAAATGTTATCAGTGCATGGAAACATTAATTTCTATGCTTTGGGTATCTTGTAGCCTTGAGGAGTGATAAAGAGAACCGCTCCAGAGCCTTGTTGTGAGAACGAACCATCAAAGTACGTCTTCCATGGATGTTTAGTTAAATGCATTATTATTGTTGTCGATCAAGATTGTGCCTTTAGCTTGATTTGATATCTAGCTATCCTGTTGAAACATGGAAACTTTCTCATTGTGGGAGAGAGAACGAATCTCTAGATTCTAGTCCGGTTCCTATTTGATTTGGGATATTACCTAAGACTTATTTTTAAGGTTTCGGGAAAAATGGGAAAAGGATAGCTAAAACTGAATAAATTAACTAAGAGGGTGATACACCAAATGGATTCAGATCTGTCAGAATTATAAACCAGAACCTACAGGACATACATTACTAAGATTTGCAATAACATTCACTTTACAACACATAGGATGACCTAGAATTCACTTTTAGGGTTTGTGCCACTAATGGTAATGATTCTGCCAACAAACATGTAATTTCTGCAAACAACTTAGAATAGGAATAATAATTAATTCACTAATCTATGTTGAAAGACATAATACACTTAAATGCAGAAATGTTGCAAGGAATAATGCAAAACTTAGAAATTATGTATGAACAATGGGGACCATCTTTATTATCTTCAAAATCTGCAAAATAGTTACATGAGAAAGTATGCACTCACTTGATCATAATCTATCTCAAACATGAACTGATGGCTACAAAATATGTGAAAAAGATGCAAACAAACAATATGCCCACTAATACCTCTTATTCCCCAAATTTTGAACCCTTTCAAATGAGTAAATAAGCTCATATATATAGCCCTCGAGGCCAATTCTGAAAATGAAATTCCCTCCAAAAGGTCCTAATGATCAGCTATAAACCCTAAATTTAAGGCATAAATCATGCCCTAAATCATAGCCCCCCTAATGTTGACATTTAAAAAGTATACATCTTTTAAATATAATGCCAACACAAAATAAATTACATCCCAAAAACTAACACTTTGCATATTAGCCACTTCCCATGTATATGAAAAACCCTAAATTCGATGACATATACCCTAACTATGTCTTAACTTTACCATGCCAAACTTGACATATAGAAAAGGTCAACATGACCAATGTTCGATGCAAAAATATCAATCAGTGTACTGGCCAAGCTGTCAATGTACTTGGAGAGCTGTCATGGCATTTGGAGATGTCTTCATGCACTGTAGTTAACAAAAAATTAACTCCCTCTGTCATCAGACTTCAAAGTTTGTAAAAAACTTGGCTCATTGCATTTTGCATTGCATTTTGAAAGGCTGTCTTGGAATAAATGTTAGGGTTTATGATATGTTGCAGCCATGTTTGTGATTTCTGCACTGTTTCTTGGCTTCCTCTGTGCTTCTACAGGCTAGAATATCCATCTGGAGTTCTTCATTTGGAATCTGTAGCATATTTGGAGTTTACTCTTTATTGTTGTCTGCAAAAAACAAGAGATACATCCATGTTGAGCATGCAGCTCGAACTGCAACTAGAAGTGATTACTTGCAAAGGGCTCAGGCTCTTAATGGGACTAAAGTCATTTTTATCCTTTTGGTCATTGCATGTCATAAGATATGGAGTTTGGTATTTAAGTATATGTTTTGAACTGGAGTTTCATGTGCTACTTGGTTGAGCTCAAGGTCTCCTTTGTTTATGTCACTTTGGGTGAGGAGAACTCAAGCTCTCTCCACCACGTGACTATTATCATTTTATTTACACTAAATTGATAATTTGACTAAGTGTTTTTGCATTGAGATTTGAGTTTTAAAGGTTGCTGATTTGAATTTCAGAATGATAAAAAATTCAGAAAAAGAAAGTACATATACATCAAAAGAATTGTAAACATCAGACAACAAACTTAAGATGCATTTATTTCATTTTTGAGCAAAACAATATTCAGATTTTGAGCTCAACAGTAAATGGAAATAATTGTTTACATTTCAGAAAATGAAAGTACAATATTAAGTTTGCCACACAAGCAGTGGTTGCTATAAAAATAAATAAGATAAGTACATTTCAACAGTGTTAAGTGACAAACCACACACCCCGTGGCTCTAAGTATTAATGCAAGCATGCATTTTCAATTTTTTGAATTGAATAAAGAAATAAATGCAGAGAAGAAAGGTACAGTTTACATTTCGAAAAATGCAAATAAGTACGAAAAGGAGACAGGTTAAGCCCCATTGCCTGGTTGTTTGTTGAAGTTTGAGCTTTGCTACATCTTTGGTTCCATATCTCGAGGCATTTCAGGTATCATGCGACATCTTGCAAAAGAGGGAGATAAGATTGGGTCAGTTCATATGAACTGAGCAATGAAGGACGATTAAGCTGTCTAGTTCTCTACTTGATCACATTTTCAGAGATATAAATCAAAAAACAAGTCATAAAGTTGCAAGAAGGAAGGATCATATCACAGAAATATCTTATTTTCTTAACATCATTTGTTTCATGTGCAGATAGGTACGAAGACTAAGTAGGTCATTGAAAGGACGTGTATACACTACGCGAACGAAACTTTCTGACTGAAGATATGTAGAGGTGAAGACATGAAGACCGGTGGACAAGAGGAGGCTATCGAGGGGGCATGCATATATTACAGGCATGGGACCTTTTAGCCAAATCATGGAGTTACAGTAGGAAGGCTATTGAAGGGACATGACTCTCATCATGAAACCTTCCAGCCAACATATTAAGGTTTCAAAGGTTAGAAAGTTTTATTTTTGATGGAATGGAACTGGAAAATTGGATAGGAAATGAGGTTTATGATTAAAATTCACTCATGGGAGTCACGAGCCCATGCTCGAACCCCGTAAGTGATAGTTCAGTATGTTGTGAACAGTAAAGAACTTTAAGGGAAATTATAAAGTTTTAGGAATAGAATATCAGAGTCTAAGAGATGGGTATCAGATCAGAGATTGAATGAGCAATCAACAATGCAAGGATATGGTTAAGGATACAAACATTTCTCATATATTGAACATGTGATAAAAGATCAAGTGCTAAAAATAGAGTGTGGCATTAAAAGAACAGAGTTGCAAATCAAGCAGTGAGAGGTTGCAAAACTAGCATGAACATCAAATAGAAGGAACAGAAGCACCAGTTCATCAGATAAGATAAGTATGCATGATATATTTTAAAGGAAAATAGTATTCCTATATTGTTTCAATTTGGTATGTATTCACAGAAATATCATTTGCATTATATCAGGTTGAGGTAATATGTGTATAAGTTTTATTCACTGGTTGACATAATCTTAATGAGCGTCAGTAAGTCCTAAACATGCTATTTTTAATCAGTTATAGCAATGAGACAAAAAATAAAAAGGACATTCTCATAATTTTATAAATGCATTACCGGTATCAGTAATAGATTTTATGAAATATCAACAATATACCAAAGCTTTGAAGGTTGTAAGGAAACTTCACAAAGAGAAACAGTATAAAAGATTGCTATAGGAAAGAGTAGTGGGAGATCAACCTATAATTAATAGTGAAGTGAGAAGCCATTTTCAGCAGGAACAAAAAACGCATGCTCCAAAGATACAACCAACATCAAGCAAAAGAGTTACATTAAATAGGCAAAAAAGAGATCTACAAGGATTATCAGATGTACAAGGTTCAAATTTAGAAATTAAGCATTTGTATGCTACAATTCCTTAATTGTAATATCATGAAGGAATGTGGTCTCATTGAGTGTCATTATAGCTGCATGAGTAGACAAATCAGAATTTTGATCTATAGGAAAAAAGTAAATAGAAGATCACTGTAGAGATAATAAGAATTGAAAGAAAGTAACCCAGAAATTTTCTCAGCCATACCAAAACAACAGTAAGATTCTATTTCAGTTTCATGGAGTAGCAGTTGAATTTGTATTTCAAAAAATGCCATCGCAGCCATGGAGTTAACAACAGTTGAATATCATGAAAGAACAAAGACAAAGAAAATGTAAAGATATCTCTCAAACAAAGCAACCATGGCTTTCTGAAAACACTAGCAGAAGACATAAAAGTAACAGAGAGGAGAGACGTAGTTAAAGGAATATAACCTGATTATTTTAAAGTCCAGTTAAAATGGTGTAAACTCCAGCAAAAATGGCTACGACAACAGTATTAATGGTTGTATTACTTCATTGTTTAAACCCAGAAAATACAACATCTCAGATATTCATATTTATGAAGGAATATGAGAAAGAGCAATTCAAGTTTAGGGAGTTTCATTTTTAAAATCACAAAAGGGTTGCTAAAAGATCAAACCCAACAACATTTTTTAAACACCCAGTTAAAGCTTATCCACAGTCCAGAAAGAGAAGCTTACCCAATAAGCTAGGAATGGGTAATAAAAGAAGAAAATCATCCAAACCCTGAACTATTCAATAACAAGCAAATAAAAGAAAACCTCAGGTTTTACACAAGTGAATGGAAGGACATTCTCAGACTTTTATAAATGCAGCAGCGACAGGAAGTATAATCTGAGTTCTACACAGAAGGAAGAGTTAAAACCCACAAGTATTGGCAAGGAAATGTATACCCAGATCAAGTAATCTCCAAAATCGGTTACAATAACATGATTCAAGAAAGGAATAAGTCAAAAAATTAACTTATCTATATGTTACAGCCGAGAATAGATTCAGTTATTATCATATGTCAAAGACCGAGCTCACAGTACGAGTCCATCAAATAGCACAACTGGTAAGCTTCAAGTTGGAGAAATAAAATAAAAAACGCATACATAATCTTCAGACTCTAGCAATCAAGTGTTGTGGAAAAGAGAAGTTTCTTCATTAAAGAACAACGTGGGAGCAGCAGGAAGCCAGTGACAAACAACATTATCTCCTTTTCACGTCAAACCCTCCAGATTCTAAGTAATGGCGGCTAGCATCAAATAGAGAGGAACCAGAAGTATAAGGATATCATGGCGGTGGCAGCATGAAACCCCCTAGGGTTTCTTCTTCTTCCAAATGCGATAAAATGCTAAGTATGTAATACAAAATGAAGTTAGAATGAAGTCCTTTGGCAAGCTTGAAAACTCTTTTGGAGTCCGCAAGGAGGCTGCAGATCACGACTTTCTTCTCAGCTAGCCACGTAGAGGAAGTCACATGGCTTTCATAATCAAAACAGAGATTTATGCTTTTCAAAGACATGTCAACATTGAGATATAACTATGTTAGCCGTGATTTTTCAATTAATACTTAAGTTATTTTGTTAACTTAGGCTTAATATTTAGTAAGAGATTTTTAATATACTTTTCCTTATTTTCTTTTATTTTAAGTTTCAAATATATACTTTGAAATAATAATATATCATGAGTTAAAATAGATAATCAATTCTCTATTCAATTCATATTATATTATTATTTTATTATATATATTTGAAATTTAAAACTGATTTATACTTATCATAATTAATATTTAATAAATAATATAATTATACTTATCCAAAATATTAAATAGAATTATTTCAATTCTATTTTTATATATTGAGTATATGTATATTATTTATTAAATTCTAATTATTAAAAGTATAGTTAGGGAAAGGAGAAAAATATAAATAAAATCTCTTACAAAGTATTTGACTAAGTAAATATATAACTTAAGTGTTTTTGAGATCATTATTGCAATTAGGGAAGAGTTTTCTTTAGTCATAATCAGTTCAGGAGGCAGATAAGGGGAAGTTTCAATCACCTTGAGTTTCTTGTTGAGTTCAGAATCAGTTGGCATCAGTTGAGGGGACTTTTTGAGCAGTTCACGCCTTGTTTCTGGTAGTTAGGCCCATGTTTTTTATGGAGTTTTAGTCCATATCCGACCCCTCACATATTTGCATGATTTTTGGGAGTTATGGAGTAGTTTGACATGATTTTGAGTGGGAATTCAGTCATGTATGACTTGAGGCAGTTCTTTGGGCACTTGGACTTCACTTTCTGACAGTTTTGACTTTCTTTTTTGGAGGATTTTCTCATGCATACAGATTAGGGTTTGATGTATTCTATTTATCTTATTTTTTCAGCTGATTATTGGGATCTTCTTTTTGGCTCACCTATTTTTTGCATTTTGCAAACTAGAGAGAGAATTGTAAGACCATTGTAACAGAGATTTGTTTCAGCGTTGATTATAGAGATACTTGTTCCTTCCCATTGGTTTTAAAGCATGATATTGTGATTTTTAATGCTTTGATGGCGTGTTATCCTTCATTTTAAGCTGCATTACTTACTATGTTTCAGAATCTTGATACATGTAACTGCAAGTCTATTGTTTGTGTTCTAATTTTTGCATTGATTTGGTGAAGCATTGTTTCCCTACCTTTGCAAAATATTTTAGATCCTTACTTAGAAACACTTTTGCAGTTACTTGATTGTCTGGGTATTGAGAACAATAGATAATTCTTGAAATTTGTGCTGCATTAATTCAAGTTATAAGTCAGATTTGGTGTATCACCTTCATAGTTCTAGGATTCATTAGGTTATTTCTTTCCCCTTTTCTTTATACACGATAAATTTGTGCAAGTGATATTCCAAACCTAAGAGGAACCGACCTAGAATATGGAGATTCGTTCTCATCCACCAAGGAGAATGTTTCCATGTTCCAACAGGATGGCTAGATTTTACATCCAGCTATAGGCGCAATCCTGATTGACAATAGTGATCTCCACTTGAACTTGAGTAAACATGCCATGAAACATGGCACTGTCAATGCATCTTCACTTTAAGAATCTCGGGATTATTTTAGTTTGAACTCGGGTTCTACTTTTCCTCTGCGGCCTCTAACTACTATATGCATGCCATAATATATGGCATTATCTGTGTATGAACTCAGAATCAACCTTGCTCGACTTGTAACTTACAGATAACTTACCTCTTTTGTTTACTCACTCTGTCTTTTTCTTGAACATGTTATTGTATACGAGTTTGGGGTTTATCTCAATCTGGGTATTCATTTCTTTGTTGTAGATAATTCTAGGTTTTATCTTTCACCTTTGGTTGACTCCACCTTTGCATGTTGTCGCCATTATGTTTGAAAATTGCTATAAAAATGTGGAGATTGTGCTATTATCATTGAATCATAAACATGTTGTTTTTTCTGCATCTTGTATTGAGTTTTATTGTTATGATGTCTTCATGTTCAACATGCTTGAATACCCACTGTCTATTGGAGACCATGCTTGTTGTCTGGGCTATTTATTTTGTTGTCTTCATGTTTAACATGCTTGAATGTTTGAACACCAGAATCTTAAATTGGAACCACATTTCTCTTTACATGCCATAAGCATACTATATGCTATCTGTATCTTGCTTTGAAACTGTGCTTATGTTGTCCTCCTGTGTTCCTATTTCGACAGTGATCTCTCATGGTTGGATACCATCAGTCTTTTATAGCGATAGAGAGTTTTGAAATGTTGTTGTCATTCTATCTAAACCTTTGTAACATGCTAATAAATGGTACTTCAATCAGCCTTTGTGACTCAAATCATAAATAGATACATGGGGTTTGAGCATGGGCTCATGACTCCCATGCCTATTACTGAGACCAGAGATTTGATATTTTACAACAATGCATCTTTCTTTTAATTTCTGAACTGTCACTTGATCTTTATAAATATTATAACACTGTTATTCATCTTTTACTCTGGCATATACACTATTATTTGATCATGCCAAAATAATACTATATTTGATATCCATTCTCGATTAGGAATTTCATTTGAACATAAATAACAACACTAACAATACTTACCTTTTACTCTAGCATAAACAATGTATTTATCACTAGCATTTCCTATTGATTTCTCTTTGAATATGCACTAAACATGTGAAATAACAGCACCATTTGATTTCCATTCCTTGATCAATAATAAAACTACTATTTTCCTTTTGAAGAAAACATTGTTTTGTTCAGTTCTTGCATATGTAATGAAATGCCTCACTGTCTGAATATGCACATTATCTCCCATTAAGTTGTAAAAATCAACAGTACTTAGAACTTCATACATGCATTTCTTAATTCGAATCCAATGCAATTGACTCCTCCACCTATGCATATTTCTTTGTAATAGCATGTGTGTTTCTTTTTGGTATATGCACTATTTTTATAATAGTGACATCCTTATGCACTTGGAATCTAACATAAGATTGATGTCTTTTAAATATGAAGAATATCACTGTCATATTACTGTTTGTTTGATTATTGCTTAAAAATGCACTGAACATGTATAATAGCAGGATCATTTGATTTTCAATCTTGATTATTAATAGTGCCAAAAATTTTCCTTTTGAGAAACATTGTATTGTTCAGTTCATGCCTATGCATTCATATATTGTAACAGCATTCCTTGTTCGACATGCATATCCTCTTCCATTTGATTGCAAACATATATGTTACTGCTTTGTTGTCTTCTCTCTTTTTTAATTATAATAGTATTCAAAACAACATAGTAATGAATTCTTGTAATGTCTACTTGATTTCCTCAACAATATTTAGAATTTCAAATATGCTCTCCATTTTGATGACAGTCTAATTGGATCTTTTGTATATGCATGCTACTGCATAACAACATTACTGTCATTCTCTTATTTTGGTATATCTTTGTTTATTTCATATGCATAGTTCAAACAACATTACATAGTATTTCATTCAATCCTTGCTTGTACAATGATAAAGTATAGTGTTACCTCATTTTTTATCTGCAATTTTGTTTGTTTTGGCTGTCCACACTATTTTAATCAGGAACATCCATCTTTAGGGAATATTTTCATTTTATATGCACCTTTTAGCAATGTCACTGTATGATGCATTTTTTCTTGTGAAGTTGCATTTAAGACTTTTAACAACATGATTGCATTTTGCATTACCTTGTATGAACTGTATCGTCTTTTCTTTCTAAACTCATGAACTCTTAGTATTCTTGCATTTTTAATCCTATGAGGTTCGAGCATGGGCTCGTGACACTCACTGCATTTTCCTTTTATCATCTGCAACTAGTGAACTTCTACATCATGTTTCTTTCAGTATTTGAATACACTTTTGCTTGTCTTGCTTGCATGCTGCCAAATCAATCTAGTAGGTTAGTGGATAGAAACAACCAATCAAATTTTGTGTGTGAGTGTCATGTGAAATGACATTTATGCATGAATTTTGGTTGGCTGGTTGGGTTTACTAACCTAATAAGTTGATGTTCTGGAAAAGGTTTCTCAGCTACAAGACCTAAGTCCCTTTGATTCATATTTTTGGTTTCACAAATAGAAAATTTTGAATAATGCAGAATGATAACTATAAATAGTAAAAGGTTTCATGGAGTTATGTCCCTTTGATACTTTTATTCAGTTAATGTAGATGCATACTTTGCTGTTGTATTGATGTTATTGGCAGATTAAAGCTCTGAAAGTTTTATTGTAGTATGTTGTTTTAGGTATCAATGCATTGCTTAGATCCAATTTGGATCTAACTATTTTCTCTCTCCATGATACAGGACAAAACCAGAAGAAGACTTAGAACAAAGACAAGGCCAAAGACAAGGTTAAAGACATACAGATTCAGATGATACAGTTACTCAGCTACAAGACCTAAGACCTCTTAAAGGCAATGCATGGACCCCCTAAACCTTCTTATGCTCCCTTCTTACTTTCAGAATTGTTTATGTCTTCTAAGTTCTCAATATGAAAGATTTAACCTTGAAGGAATACTTGTTTACTACATTCAGTTTGAATGCTTAATGTAATGATCAATTATGAATTTGAAATTTTGAATATGATCAATACTTAGAGTACAATATCAATGTTAACATGAATGCAAAAGCAATGTATTTCAACTTAATTAGTTGAATAGTAATATTAAAGAGATGTACCTTTATGTTATCTTTTGATGTTTACAATTGTCATACTGCATGTGTACTTTATCTTCTGAATTCAGTCAATTCTACAACTTAGGACAACAACTATCCAATCCATAATTCCTTGCAAAAGTAATGTTAAGTTACCAATTCAGTATGCAAACTGAATTGATAACATTTTCTGGCAACCTTTCAGGGGTGTTTGCCTGCTGAACAAAAATAGACCAGTTGCCTTTTGCTTATCCATTGGGCATAGAGTCTTAAACTTTAGAAACAATTGAACCCTCTCAAACTGAACACAAACTACAAATTGAAAATTGAACCTAAACTAAAACGTGTCTTGACCAGCACTTAGCAAAACCAAACTATTACTGAACAATAATCTGTACTTCATCATTGCTGTATAAAATTATGTTTATGAGGTGATACAATGAAAATTACCCATGTATCATATGATGAGAATAATTTATATGATGATGTTGTTGTTCAGAAACAAAACAACTAAACTCAAAAGCAGAATGAGCTTGAATAGCAACCTTGCTTGCATAATATATGTTTGGGTATGATGCTTATGACATGAGATAGTGGAATTTATCCATGTCTCATGTGATGAGTATGGTGACCATGCATATATCATGTGATTGATCTTGCTATTTTTGTTCATTCTAACCTTCAAAACTGCAAAGAAAACTATCTGAAAAACAAATTCTCTTCCCACTGTGATTACATCATCGAGGTATTCATCATTTATATTTGGGAACCCCAATGGGTTCTTGATTATGCATGGTGTGTATCTTCTTGAGTTGACCACTGTGAGAATAGAAGTACTAACTGCCACTTACTAAAAGAAACTAACTATGTGCAAAACACTTATTCACACCAACTAACCTCAAAAGTAACACTTGAGGTGGATCCCATTAACTGGTATTGGAAATTCTTCTCCTTTCATATTTGAGATCTGAAAATCATTATGGGCCTTGCATCCTGTAATCACAAATGGACCATCCCAAATGGCATCAAATTTTGAATGCTTACTAGGTCTGCTCTTCATCTCATCCCATTTGAGCTCTAAATCACCTTGTGCAAAGACCCTATGTCTTCTTCATTTGATCATGATGCTCTTCCAACTTCTGAAAAGATTCTTTTTTAATCTCTTATAACTCTATCAACTCATCAAGCCTGACCTCCATAAGCGGCAGGTTCGGTAGATCTAATTCTTTGATCAGGCTCAAACTTGGCAACTCTACTGAAATTGGAAACCTTGCCTCTCTTCCATAGACCAGCATATAAGGTGACTTACCTGTTGAGCACTCTGGGATGATCCTATCATCCCACAAGGCTTTCTTTAACTTGCTTCTCCAAGCTCGTTGATTGTCTTCAATAGTCCTCTTAATGATGTGAATCAGATTTTTATTTGTTGATTCATCTTGTCCATTACCCTATGGCTAATAATTGGATGAGGTACTAAGATAAACATTATTCTTAACTTCTCGATGAGTATTGCTTGTGCCTAAAAAGGCCAATGCATTATCAGAAACAATGGATTCAGGTGTTCTAAACCTTGCAATCAGATCTTCATAGAAATTCAGAACTGAACTTTCATTTGCTTCTTTCAATGCAACAACCTCAGTCCACTTTGTAAAATAATCTGTTGTTGTTAGAATATATCTATGACCTAAACTTCATGATGGATTTATGGGTCCAATAAAATCTAGTCCCCACTTAACAAAAGGTTGTTCAACTTGAATTGGATTAAGAGGTAAAGCTTCTAACTTGTGTTTATTTGCAAAAACAACACATTTCAAACACTTTCTCACCCATATGAAGGCATCTTTATACAGGTTTGGCCAAAAATAGACACCCTTCATAGTCTTTAATGTTGTTTTTCTTGTAGAAAAATGGCCACCTACTGGTCCATCATCGAATTCTTCTAGAATTTTTTTAGTTTGATCTCCACTAATGCATCTTAGAAGTATGCCATTGTAATCCCTCTTATATAGTGTATTATTCAGCAAACAATAAGGAATGGACTGTAATCTGAAATACCTCCTTTTTGATCTTTCCAAACCTTCAGGACAACATCATTTTGGCAAGAAAACAACCATATCATTCACCCAATCACTCTGCAAATCTGGGACAACATTTTGTTCATCGTCTTCTAAAGCCAAAATCACTTCAGAATCATCTTTTGGAGTGTTATCTTCATTTCCGGCAAGTTTTTCACATAAAACCTTACCTCTTACCAGCTTGGTAACTTTGATTTTAATGTCATACTCCATTTCCTTTGTGATCTAGATAGCTCTTTTGGTGTTGAAATCCTTATTCAGCAAAAGGTCTTTAATAGAAGGATGAGAAACCATCAGTCTTATTTTATTGTTAGAAAGCATATGCCTAAATTTCTTCAAACTTCTAATCACAACAAGTACATGCTTTTAAAAAAAATGAATAATGAAGTTCATAGTCTTGAAGTCCTTGACTGAAAAAATCTATTCGTTTCTCAGAACCTATGTGATTCTTCTAAACTAACATGGCAACAATGCCATCAACATTCCCATGATGCCCCAAGAGGAGCCACTGGCCAAAACTGAAAATCCCACCCATTCCTCCTCCTAGTCCATCCGTGTCACCCAGGAGCCTGAGCTGGCTAATAAAAAGGGTACAACCCAAAAAAAAAGTGTTAAAAACCCTCTCGGTAGGAAGGAGGGTCAGGAGGAGTCTTATGTCTCTGAGTTTGTGGAGTACAAAGATAGGAAAGAGGCTGACAACACTCCTGAGACTGATTATAGGCCCAAAAGATGAAGAATGATGGAGAGCCAGGGTAATCTGGAGGTGGAATTAAGTGGCTCAAGTTGCCGGAGGTCAAATAGAATTTCCAAGGAATAGTGTAAAACTAGGTTGATGGAAACGGCCTCTAAAGAGCTTTCCCTGTCTGAAAAAGACTCCCACTCCACTGAGTCCAAGAAAGGTTCCTCGGATGGCTATATGAGTCCCCCTAGGACTAGTAACACTCCTCTGCCCAACCTCCAGCAAACCATGGAAACCCCCAATAACCCTACCCCACCCCTGAAACCTCCCCAGGATCCCCAGGATAAGCCCCATAATGCAGCCCTGGAGGACAATAACAAATTTAAAGGCACCCTTAAAAGGAGGTTCTCGAATTTGGACAAGGATATTGCAGAGATTAAGAAGAATATGCAGGATCTGATGAACCATTGCATGAGGACCAACAAATTTTCCCTGAAGGTCATGCATGCTTCAACTATGACCCTCTGTCAAGTGCAGGAAAAATTGGCGGGTGGCAGGCTGGAAGCGGATGAGGACAACAAAGATTTGTTCCTGTTTCTGCAAGAGGAGTGGGCTAGGACCCTGCTATCTAAATAGTTGGGTGGGAAGAACTAATCTCTGGCATCCATGTGTTGGTTAATTTTGGCTAGGCTTGGCCCTCGAATCCCCTGTGTTGCAGTTTGGGTTAATGTTAGTTTTTATATTTTTTGTGTAGCCATGTGTGGCTTATAACTGATACTTTACATGCTACTGTACGTTTTAAGTACTCTGGTTTAATCCTATTGATTAGTACTATGGTTTATGTTTTTGATAGGGGTGGATTTAGATTTGGTGATTATGTTGTTAAAATGCTCTATCTACTTTGACTAGTTCCATTAATGTGCTACTAGTCCTTTGTTCCACGGGCCAGCACCCTCTTTCTGCTTTATCTATCAAAAACATTCCCATATGCATACAAAATGAAATCCTTTGAAAAATCAAGATTTAACAAGGTAGGGGTAGTAGCTAATGCTTCCTTAATCAATTCAAAGTTGAGTTTGCCTTCTTTGGTCCATTTGAAAACAATATTTTTCTTGAGCATGGTTGTTAATGGCATTAGTAATTCAGCAATGTCTGGGATGAATCTTCTTACAAAGTTGATTCTTCCCAATAAACTTTGAAGACCTTTTTTTTTGAAGAAAAAGTGGTAAGGAAAGGATAGCACTTACTCTTTCAGGTTCAATAATGATAAATTCCTTTGAAACAATAAATCCCAACATTTACCTTTATGGACAGCAAATATAATTTTCTTGGGATTTAAAGAAATACCATATTCTCTGCATCTCTCAAAGATAATTCTCAAATGTTGAAAGCGGTCTTATGCATTTTTTGAGAAAATAGTAATATCGTCCAAATAAACAAGTACAAACTTGTACATCATATTTATGAAGGCCTTGTCCATAGCATTTTGAAATGTTGCACCTGCATTAGATAAGCCAAATGGCATCTTCCTTTACCAAAATCTGGTTGTAACCAGAGAAACCATCAAGCAATGAAAACCATTCTGAATCAAAAACAACCTGCAATATTTATTCCATTGAAGGAAAAGGATGTCTATCCTTTAATGAAGCTTTGTTCAAGTCACGAAAATCAACACACAATCTGATTTCTCCATTATTTTTCCTAACAGGAACCAGATTGGATACCCACGAAGTATGTTTGATTGGGAAAATGATATTTCTCTCAATCAGTTTATTCAATTCTTTAATCATGAGAGGCTCTAGTTTAGTTTTTATTGGCCTCTTTTTTTGCCTAACTAGTTTGGCTCCTAGTTCTAATTCATTGCATAAGTTGACAAAGGTTTGACATTCTTCAGGTGTACATACCTTTCCAAGTTTCAACACTTTATCCTTTGCAACCGATACTTCTTCATAATGTTCTTCTTTGATCTGTAAGCTAGATTTATCCTTCTTAAATTGATCATTAGTACCAGAAATAGATTCTAAGGTCACAAGACCTTTGGGCATCTTGTTTGTCCTTAATTGAATGATCTGGTCCTCATATTGCTACTGCAATTTTTTCTGGTTTGGTTGTGCAAACTCAGTCTCTTCTCTCAAAAATTTAGCAATATGTTGGTCAGATTCAAAAACTTGCCAATAATCAGCATTATTTGGGACAACAGATCTAACAATTACTTTTACATAATTTAGCCTCTTACTATTGTTGATCTTAGTTGGAATATCATATTGGGCTCCAATAGAAGCAAGCCTATCAGCATGTTTGTTCTAATTTCTAGGAATAGATTGCAAATTAAAAGCCTCAAAGCCTTCAATTAAATCACATACAACATGCCTATAATTTTTTAATAAATCATTCTTAGTTCCATGTACATTCCTAACTTGATTCACAATCAGTTCTGAATCACCATAAACTTGTAAACAGCTAATACCTCTCTTAATGGCCCACTTAAATCCATTTATGAGGGCTTCATATTCATCAACATTATTTGTACAACTAAAATTGAATCTGAAAGAAGCATAATACCTCTCATTTGTTGGTGAAACCACCGTACAACCTCCTCCTGCACCTATTTTTTTGTGTGAACCATCAAAAAATAGCTTCCAAACAACGTTAGATTGTTGTTCAAAATTTAAATCTGCACTTTTTACACCAGCTGGTAGGAAATCAGAAACCTCATGGATAATATAGTTACCCAAACTTGGATCCTCAATTTGTTCATCTAAAATTCTGACATTTTTAGTTTCCCAATCATCTAACAACACATTAGGAAATTTACTTATTTGTGTTTGAGCTTCAAAAACATCAGATATTTCCTCTTGATCAAATAATATATTTGTTGATTCATTTCCAGCACTAGCAACATATTGTTCAACACATAATTTAGCAATGGGTTCCAAGGGAATAGTAACCTTAGTACCGTACCTGGTATGGAAAAGCATGTGAGTCCAGTCTGATGATAGATAACCTCCTATCTTAATAGTAAATTATTGTGACAAACATATAGAGAAGTTAGGAGGCAAATCAATAATGTAGATGTCCATAGGTACTAAAAAACTAGGACAAGCATGCAGTGTTAAATCTAGATTCTTTATAACTCCCACAGTTGCCACTACTGTCCCGTCTAACTGAACTACCCCTCTTTCAAGTGGCTCATACTTCAGGCCTAGCTAGTCTACAATTTTCTTTGGCATAACTAAGCTAGTAGCACCAGAATCATTCATGCAATTGTGAACTAGGTGCTTTCCTATAATGATAGTGACATAAAATGGAGGAGGTTTGATCAACTTCGATGATTGTTGGGATTGTACTAGTACTTGACTCTACTAAAAGGGTTTGTTGAGACAAAAATTCATCAAATAATGTAAGTTATTGTAATGCCTCTTGTAACATGTCCTTTTGGCATGGAAGAGCTAGAACATCCCACATGGACAAGGGAACATTTTTCTTCTTCAAATGATCAACAATATTGAAGTTCTGAACACCAACCTTTTGGTGTTGCTTTAAAATAGCAAGCTCATTTTCTGCTTGTAATGGTTGCTCTGCTCCTTTTTGAGCTTATACATGCTTCTTTGTTTGTTTTTCTATTGTAACAAAAGGATTTTGTACCTTATCATTTTGTTGTTGATCATTTCCAGCCTTCATTTTTTACCTTGCCCCTGCTATTATAGGTCTCCATACTTGATTTGGGTTAAAATTTGCTGCTAAAACAACATCATCATCATTAAAATTCACCAAAGACACGTTAGGATTACCTTGTGTTTGTGTTTGATCATATTGTGCCTCTGTTTAGCTATTAATCGGTTGTCCCTTTAGAACATCCAGCCTTCTAGCCTCGAGTGCGTGAGGACAATCCAACCAGAAATGAGGATTATTGCATGTGTTATACCATTCTCTCTTGTACATAATTATTTTAAGGGACCACTACCATCTCCTGGGAAGTACTAGAAGTTTCATAATTATATGCTTGACCAGTGACCATAATTCCTTTGCTGCCCTAGAGCTTTCCTTGGCTGATTTGAACTAAAAGCTTGATTTGATGGTCTATTCTGCTGATAAGAAGCTTATGGAGGCCTATTTTATTGACCTTGTTGCCTCTTTAGGTTCTTTATTTCATTGCCATAATTCTTTAAGGTCTTCAAAATATTGTCATTTGTGTCTTTTAGCTCCAGGGTCTTCTCTTTTATCTCCCTAATAGGAGTTGAATCAGCATGTTCTTCTACTACAACCTGCATATTAAGTGCTGGAAATGGAGGAACAACAACAATAGGTGGTATAAAAACTAGTACAACTAGTTGTATTTCCACACAATAAGGCATTGGATGCCTTGGAGGTAACTTTCTAGCTTGTATCAAGTTGTTTTAGCTCTAACAACAACATCATAAGCATTATGTAAAGTATGCCCTCCCTTTGAAACTTTTATTCAGTTGGTGTAGATGCATACTTTACTGTTGTATTGATGTTATTGGCATATTAAAGCTTTGAAAGTTTGATTGTAGTATGTTTTTTTAGGTACATATGCATTTCTTAGATCCAATTTGGATCTAACTATTTTGTTTCTCCATGATACAGGACAAAACCAGAAGAAGATTTAGAACAGAGACAAGGCCAAAGACAAGGCTAAAGACATGCAGATTTAGATGATATAGTTACTCAGCTACAAGACCTAAGACCTCTTAAAGGCAATGCATGGACCCCCTAACCCTTCTTATGCTCCTTTCTTACTTTCAGGATTGTTTATGTCTTCTAAGTTCTCAATATGAAAGATGTAACCTTGAAGGAATACTTGTTTACTACATTCAGTTTGAATGCACAATGTAATGATCAATTATAAATTTGAAAGCTTGAATATGATCAATACTTAGAGTACAATATCAATGTTAACATGAATGCAAAAGCAATGTGTTTCAACTTAATTAGTTGAATAGTAATATTGAAGAGATGTACCTTTATGCAATCTTTTGATGTTTACAATTGTCATACTGCATGTGTACTTTATCTTCTGAATTCAGTTAATTCTACAACTTAGGACAACAACTATCCAATCCATAATTCCTTGCAAAAGTAATGTTAAGTTACCAATTAAATATGCAAACTGAATTGATAAAAAAATTTGGTGACCTTTCAGGGGTGTTTGCCTACTAAACAAAAATAGACCAGTTGCCTTTTACTTATCCATTGGGCATAGAGTCTTAAACTTTAGAAACAACTGAACCCTCTCAAACTGAACACAAACCGCAAATTGAAAACTGAACCTAAACTAAAACATGTGCTGACCAACACTTAAAGAAACCAAACTAATACTGAACAACAATCTGTACTTCATCATTGCTGTATAAACTTATGTTTATGATGTGATACAGCAAAACTTATCCATGTATCATGTGATGAGCATAATTTATATGATGATGTTGTTGTTCAGAAACAAAACAACTAAACTCAAAGGTAGAATGAGCTTGAATAGAAACCTTGCTTGCATAATATATGTTTGGGTATGATGCTTATGACATGAGACAATGGAATTTTTCCATGTCTCATGTGATGGGTATGGTTACCATGCATATATCATGTGATTGATCTTGCTATTTTTGTTCATTCTAGCCTTCAAAACTGCAAAGTAAACTATCTAAAAAACAACTTCTCTTCCCACCGTGATTACATCATTGAGTTATTCATCATTTATATTTAGGAACCCCAATGGGTTCTTGATTATGCATGGTGTGTATCTTCTTGATTTGACCACTGTGAGAATAGAAGTACTAACTGCCACTGACTAAAAGAAACTAACTATGTGTAAAGCACTTATTCACACCAACTAACCTTAAAAGCAACGCTTGATGTGGATCCCATTAACTGGGATTGGTAATTATTCTCCTTCCATATTTGAGATCTAAAAAGCATTATGGGCCTTGCATCCTGTAATCACAAATGGACCATCCCAAATGGCATCAAATTTTGAATGCTTACCAGGTCTACTCTTCATCTTATCCCATTTGAGCACTAAATCACCTTCTGCAAAGACCCTTACGACAGCTTTTCTATCAAATGTCATCTTAATTTGATCATGATGGTCTTCCAACTATACTGCAAGATTTTTCAATTATACTGTAATTGAGTTCATAAGACATCAGTGTCTTGTTGATATAGTATATTGCTCTTTCCTTTTTATTTTCATCTTCTTGAGCCAGTAATACTCCCAAAAATGTAGCCGTAGCTGAGATATATAGGAGTAATTCCTTTCCATGAATGGGAACCATGAGAATAGGAGGATTAGCCATGTAATCCTTTAATTCTTTGAAGTTGTTTTCACAATGTTCATCCCATTTGAAGGTAACACCCTTATGTAGCAGTTTAGAAAAGGTTGTGCTCTATCTACAAGTTGTGACATAAATCTACTGATTGACTGGAGTCTTCCTTGTGGCTTCCTCATTTGACTAATGTTGTGTGGAGGTGACATTTGTAGTATAGCTTTAACTTTGGCAGGGTCCACCTCAATTCCTTTTGCTGATATAATAAATCCTAGTAGCTTCCCTGATAAAACTCTAAAGGCACACTTCTTTGGATTAAGCCTGATTTGAAATTGTTCCATGCGATCTAATATCTTTCACAAGTATTCAAAATTAGTAGTCCTTGTTTTTGAATTGGCTAAGGTATCGTCCATGTAGTCCTCCATGTTTTTGTGTATCATATCATGGAATATGGTTGCATAGCTCTTTGTTATGTACCACTAGTATTCTTTAATCCATATGGTATAATATTCTAGCAAAAAATTCCTCATGCACTTGTGAATGTTGTCTTCTCTTGGTCTTCAAGAGAAATTTAAATTTGGTTATAGCCCGAGAAACCATCCATGAGTGAGTACATTTGATAGCCTACTGTAAGATCTATGATCATGTCAATGTTCGGCAGTGGAAAATCATCTTTAGGACATGCTTTATTTAAGTCTCTAAAGTCTATGTAGATCCTGATAGATTTATCTATTTTGGATACTGGTACCACATTAGAAATCCATCTTGTGTAAGCTATGACTCTTATGAATCTAGATTTCAGTAATTTTTTTTTTACAGACTTGATCCCAGGAGCTATAGATAAATGATGCATTATTAATTCAGGATCAAGTCCAGGAATATCAGTGTAAGACCATGCAAAATTGATCTTTTCCTCTTTCAGAAACTTAGTAAATTGTATCTTATCCTCTTCTGATAAGGACTGTGCTAGGTGAACAAATTGAGGAACTTCACTTGTTCCCAAGTTAACCCGTTGTGTAGGTTCTATCAAAACTGAATATCTTTCTTGAAATTTCTTAGGGAGAATATCAAGAATCTCATATTTTGGTGCCTCTAGGAGGTTTTCACCGTCAGATACGTCTTTTATATTTAATTTTCTAGAATATGACACTGCCACAACATGGTTTTTATGATCAATTCTTTGTTTCTTTTTACTTTTCAATTTGTGACTAAGAAACTTGATATCCTCCTCTGACATGTTCGCGTTCCTTGCATTGGTGGAAGAAGGGTAGGGTTCACAAGCATTTAGATAACAGGCCAAAGTGTAGTCATTATGAAAATTCATGATAGGAGTAGGATCTAAATTAGTCCAATCAATTAGGTTAGGGTTTATCAAGGATAATGATTCAGATTTTGGTAAGGACAGCATCGCGTCAACGTCAAAACTATTAATTGACAAGACATATTCTGTTAAGTCAACTTCTACATCGTTTAGATCATCAAGAGTTAAATAGTCATTAATAGGGTCGTTGTTAGTAATATACAGACCTAACTCTAGCGACTCATCAGTTGAGCTTACTTCTTCTTCTCTCATCAAGATGGAACTCATTGCTTGTAGTCTTAGAATTTCCTCTAGACCTAGTAAAGCACCAGTTTCCTCTAAAACACTAGTTTAGGATTAGCATTGGATGCATCTACCACTCCATCGTTAACACCATTCTTGTTTTTTTTCCACCATTTAGGCTTCTTATTGTTGTTGGTAGATTTACTATCACTTTGAAGTGTGATTTCTCCTTTCTTAACCATGACCTCTTCAATACGGATGGAATTTTTTATCATCCTATCAAAGCTAGGTGAATCTTGCATTTTCAAAGCATAGTTTAATTTAGGTATCAAGTTGTTAATAAAGATTTCCATATTTTCCGATTTGGGAATAGCTCTTGAATACCTAGCAAATATTTTCCTCCACCTTTGTAAAAAGTGTGTAAAGGATTCACCAGTTCTTTGTTGTGTGTTACATAAGTCCATCATGGTAACATCATGTTGTATATTGTAGGAGTAATGTTGGACAAAACTTTGTATTATCTCCTCAAAATATTTCACCTTAGGCATGAGTTTGGAGAACCACTCCATAGCGTTTCTGCCTAAACTTCCCAGAAATAGCCTCATTAGGTATGTAGATTTGTGTATGTACTCTATGATTAGAGCACAAAACTCTCTCACATGGTCATGTGGATCAGTCTCTCCCATATACTTGTCATACGTGGGTCATGCCATGTTGGGAGGAAATGGAATCATGTTAATACTCTTTTCAAAAGGAAATGGATAAATGTGGTCCAAAGACTATTTTTTTGTTGGTTTGATCTTCTCTTGTTTGATTTTTGCAAGTTCGGCTTGCATCAAGGTCATTTTCTTGGTGAGAATAGAGATAGGGGTTGATATATCTTTTTCCTTTAGTATCTCAACATCATAATCTTTAGGGAGTTTAACTACAAGGGATGCTAGATGTAGAAATTATTTTTCCTTGTCTTCACCAATGATCTTTTCAAACGTTCTCTGGAATTTTTGACTTTGTCTAAGTCTAATATAATATTCTTCGGGTGTGTCTCCATCACTATCCGATTCAAAAAAAGGATGAGTAATGTTAATTTCTTCTTCACTACTACTGTATTCTTATCTTTGGTTTTTGTCATTGTTGTATTCTTCAAAAGTTGTACTCCATTCATTTCTAGGAGCTTCCATTGCAGGTGACTCTGTGTCAAATAAGGGATTAGAAGATGTTTCTCCTTGTTGAAAGTACAACAATCTATTAGGTACTTCTAATTCATCAGCAAGATACTTGTTGTGTCTTGTGTTAACCATGAAGTTGAATCTCAACTATGTCAAAAGGTTTCCAATAGTGTCAAGTGAAGTCTCAAATTGTCCAAGTGTGTCCAAGTAGTAAAGGATTGTTTGTGTTTGATGGAAGTAAATGAATCCAACTTCAGAGGGTTAGAATGGCCTGATAGTGAGTTGGGAATCAAGTTGTTTTGAAAAGTGAGTAGACCACACGTTTTGAGACCAATTGTGAGAACCCAAAGGACATGAAAGGTAAACATCTGAAAAAAATTTGAAACGGAAACTGGCCAACCATAAAAAGCAACAGGAGCAAACTAAAGAGCCAAAAGGGTACCCAAATATACTGAATTTCTCTGAGAGACAACTATGCAAGTTCCCATTGTCCTAGATGCGACACACTAAATGCGAGGTTTTGCTTAACCAAATGCGAGCTTTGATACACAGTATGCGAGCTTTCTCCCTAGGTGTGATGCAGAAATGACCAAAACCAAGCCTTCTCCCTGGACATGAGCTAACCCAACCAGAAGCAACCTAAGATAGACTAGAAATGAGCCTCTGATGTTTTGTCATGTTTTTCTCATTTTTCCTCGAAATACGTGAAAATTTTTCTGACAATAAGGTTTTTCTGAGACTTTCAGTGAGCTAAAAACAACTTGTATGTCAGGGAATGAATGTTATTGCTTGTTTTTGGAGTTATCTTTTTAGTTTCCCTATTCCCTATTTTCTAAGCATAGAATGAAAATCTTTGCTCATAGACTTAGGTACACACTCAAATGCTAATCAGAATATGGCCATCACCAAGCACGCAATGGCTCCAGTCATGATGTCATATTAGCTGACTCCAAACATGAGTGAGGGCATGAAATGATGAGTATCTTGGGGCAATTTCTATTTTCCTTGCACAAATATTATCACCCTTTCAGAGGTGAATCAAGTAATTTGACTGCAAGTGTTTATTATGATGGGGCATCCGTTCTCAACCATCCCATAGAATTGCACAAGGAAAAATTGAGGCGTATATCCCTATGAGTACTCAAATGTGTGTAGTCTTGAAAGCAAGATTCAAGCGGCTCTACTCTACACACACCCAAGCATGTTCAAGGAATGATGTTGAAATTCCAAGAACAAAATCGAGTACGTCTTCCGAGGCTTTAGCCTACAAGGAAGAAATTATTTATAGTGAGTTGGAAGGGTTGGCATAAACCTATCCTCACTTGGGTCATCCTAGAAGATTTTTTCCTCATCTGACAGGCCCTCTAATGTTTTGAAAGCATAACAAAAGATTGGTGAGCTTAGGAGTTCTAGATTTCTGATTCTTCAAAAGAAGAAGAGCATACTCTCCTATTCCATGTTTTTTTCTCCCACAAACACTTCAAGCAATTCTTTCCCTCAAATGACTTCACTCAAAACTCAATCTCCCATGATGAGTTTTTGATTCCCCCACTTGGAAGGAAGAGCAAATCTTCTAGTGAGATCAAGAAATAAGTTGAAGTTTGACTCTTAATTCCTATTTTATGAAAACACAAAGTACTTGAAAAGCAAAGTTTGTTTTTTTCAATTTCCTCAAAGGTAAATGACTTGCTGGTTCAATTTCTATCCAAAATTTAGACAATGAGTGTTCTTTTTCCCATAATTTTTAGTGCTTTGTGTTGTTCAATTTCTATCCAAAGGAATTAGACAATGAAGCTTGTTCAATTATCCACAATATTTAATTCTTTGTGTTTGTTCAATTACTCTCCAAAAGAAATTTAAACAATGAGGATTGCCTTTGTCCAATTATACCACAAATTCTTCTCAAGCCCTAAATCAACCTTTGAGTTTCATATTTTCCTTGAAGGAAAAGAGCATAATCCTCTAATTGATTTAGTAAATGATAGGAAAATGTTCTTAGTTCCAAAACCTTGAACAAATAAAATCAATTTAATCTATTAAAACACCTGCAAACCATAAGTTAGTAATTTCTCTCCACCTTTTTGAGGAAAAAGGCTCTGACAACAATTTGCAATAAAAAATTAGGCTATTGAAAAGACAGAAGCAAACAAGATCACAAGATTAGTGGTTAGACAATTTAATTTTCAACTCAAATGACCAGATGTGATTTCCTTTACCAAATAAATTCCTAGAAACCCGAGATACGGTCCAATTTCCCAGATGTGATCCTTTACACAAAAGGAGATACAGAATTCCTGGGATGCAAGCCTTTACCAGAAAGACTTGGGATTTACCAGATGTGAGCTCTAAAATCTGAGATGTGATCCAATTTCCTCAATGAGATGTCATTTCCTACATGCAAGCCTTGGTGACTAAAGGTGAGTCTGTATCTAAAAAACAGAGAAGACAAAACAACCAAAAATGAATAGAAAATGATGTAAAATCTGAGATTCAGCCCTATGATGGGCACCAGAAAAAGTGTGTTATTTTGTGTACTTTTTTTCTACAACACAACACTTCAATAAGTCATTATATTAGTAAAAACAAGATTTAACAAGCATATCAATCACTAAAATTGACCTATTCCTTCATATCTAAGAAGAGTGTGAAGAATGCTATAATTGCCCTCAGATTATGCATTAATCAGTGACATATACAACTTAGAATGGAAGATAATTCTTTTAATCTAAATGCTCAAGAAATGTTCATTTTAAAGCTCCAAAGTGAAAGATTATAACAATGCTATGAAAATGAGAGCTAAAATGCATTAAGATCTATGAAAATAAGAGTAGCATAAGTTTACAATTAACAATTAAGAATTAGGGGCCCATTGAGCTTAAAATTCATTCTATTTATAGAAGAATTTGGTGAATGAGAGGTAGGATTGAAAGTGGAAGAGAGGTGGAGATTGAATCTTTGGTGGTCCATGTGAGGTGATCCAAGTGATTTAACTCTCATTCGCTAGGGATTTGACTTTCCCTTTTGTAAATGGAGTTGTAATTAGGATTTGTTTAATTCCTTTTTATTAATTATTTTAGCCATGTTTTTTATGTTATTTATTTAATTGAATTGATTTGATTTAATTGGCTAAGGTAATTAATGTAATTAAGTGATTAAATCACTTAGGAGATTAAATTTGATTTAAATGAATTATGTCAATAAATTGAAGAATTGTCTTGACATAATCACACTTAGGGGTATGATCACACTTAGGGAAAATAGGGTCTATGGTAAGAGCAGACCACGTTAGGGTGGTTACAAGAAGAAGGACCTTTCCTGCATGACTAAGAAGATTCCCTTTCCAACCAGCCATCTTTTTATTGAATTTATCAATTAGATAATTCCAAAAAGAATCCAGGGGTTTGGAACCCAAAGGTAGGCCCAAATAAGTGCCAGGGAAAGAAGAAATTGAGCATCGAAGAGCTCTGTATATTTTGTGTTGCCTCTTAATAGGAGGATTGATGAAGAAAAGTGAGCTTTTATCCCAGTTTATTAGTTGACCCGAAACATTAGAATACAAATTCATGGAAAATTTTATATTTTTAGCCTCTTTAATAGTAGCAGCTCCCATGAGAATATTGTCATCAACAAATTTCTCATGAGAACAAGTTTGAGCATGAGAGGAGGCCCACAATCCTTGAATAACACCAAAACAATTAAGGGAGAGGAAGTATCTTCTAAGGCATTCAGCCATAATGGAAAAAAGAATGGGAGAAATAGGATCTCCTTGCCTTAAACCATGAGATGGCCTAAAGAAATTAGAGGAAGCTCCATTGACTAAAATAATAGTAGAAGAAGTGGTTATGAGATTATTAATCAAATGAATAACACTGTTACTAAAACAAAAAGCCTTTAGAACCTTTAGAATGAACCCCTAATCAACTCTGTCATAGCCTTTTGATAGATCCACTTTCATAAGAAATCCATTCTTAGAGGAGTTCAACAAAGAGTGAATGTTTTCATGAACCACAATCATAGAATCTAGAATTAGCCTTTAAGGAACAAACCCATCTTGCTGAGGAGAAATGAGACCCGACAATAATTTCAAAATTTTGGAAGTAAGAAATCTCGATATAATTTTATATAATAACTTTCATAAATTGATAAGCCTAAAGGAATCAACCGTATCAACACCAACCTTCTTTGGAATTAGCACATTAAAGGTTACATTTATTTCTGTCAAGATACTTTTGGCTCCAAAGAATTCCTTGAAAGTGTCAAACACATCCTTCCCAAAAATGTTCCACATCCTCTAGAACACTACCATAGGTAACCCATTAGGTCCTAGCACATTTTCCCCTTTAGAAGTAAAGACAGCCTCCCTAATTTCTTCACATGAACGAATAGCCTCCAGAGAAGAGTTATAGTCTTTTGGAATCACAAAGGAAATGGTGGATATTAACACTTCCTGATTTTCCATATTAAAGGTGGGGTCAACAAAGAGAAGGGAAGAAAAGAAACTCTACATTTCCTTAGTAATGTCCTCATCCTTTGTAACTCTAACTTTATCAGTCACAGGAGAGGAATTCTTGTTAGCTTCCCTATGTTTCATAGTAGTCATGTTAAAATATTTAGTGTTTTTATCTCCCTCTTTTATCCAAATGGATCTTGATTTCTTCCTCCAATAGGTTTCCTCCAAAGCTATAATATCATGATACTTAATAAAAACCTCATTCTCTCTATCCATCAACTCAGAAGAATACCCTTCCTGTTGGATTTTTTCTTAGACTTCCTTCAATTCTTGTTGAATTTTACCCTTTCTATTCAAAATATCTCCAAAAGACTCCATGTTCCATTTCTTAATACAATCCTTCACATTTCTAAATTTCTTAGCCACTATGTACACAACATTGCCATTCACTTTTATGTTCCACCAGTTGGAGAATAACTAATCAAAGTTAGTGTGTGACAACCACATCTTTTCAAATCTAAAGGGATAATTTCTCCTTCTTGAGAAAGGATCAACAACAAAAACTAAAGGAAAATGATCATAGCCAACCTTTGAAAAAGAGGAAAGAGAATAGAGATACCTTTACATCCAGCCATGAGAAATCAATGCCCGATCTAATCTAACTTGAATTAAGTCCTCCCCTGCCCTTCTATTTGACCAAGTGAAATTACTCCCTTGAAGGTCCATATCAATTAGAGCTTGTTGGTTTATAAAGTCCATAAGATCCAATCTTCCATCCAGTTGGTTCTGACTCTCCCCAAAATTATCACAATCCTTAAGGGCCCGTTTTGTTGGCGGAATTTGTGCATGCTGGAATTGCCAATTCTGGAATTGAATCCATTCCGGGTTTGTGCTATTCTCAAAATGAATTCTAGAATATGGGCTTGTCCTGTTTGGTTCACTTGGAAGATGACTGAGAAGAT
>MU225578.1:2044852-2103239 GCA_018584345.1 Thuja plicata | reverse complement strand
ACATACACATATATACACACATGTATACACACACACAGATATATATATATATATACACACATGTATACACATATACACATATGTGTATATATATACACACATGTGTGTGTATACACATATATACACACATTTGTGTATATATATACACATACACACATATACACACATATGTGTATATACATATGAATATGTATATACATGTGTGTATATATACATACATATATATACTATATATATAAATGTATGTATATATACACACAAGGGTATATAACACACATGTATATACATACACATGTATATTCACACACATGTGTGTATATATACACACATGTATATATATATATGCATGTGTATATATACACACATACACACACATATACACATGTGTGTAATACATATATATATATATATATATATATATATGTGTGTGTGTGTGTGTGTGTATACACTCATGTGTATATATACATACATGTATCTATACTATATATGTACATGTGTATATACACTCATGTGTATATATATATATACATGTATATATACACACATGTATATATACACATGTGTATATATACACATGTATCTATACACATGTGTATATATACACACATGTATATATATACATCCTAATAGCAATATAATATTAACACAAAAGTGGGAATGAGTTTTCCTTCACAAAATAATACTCTCAATTCCAATTCCAATTTTCAATTCCAATTCCAAGTCCTGAGGGGGAATTGTGGAATGCTCAAAAAGGCCCAAAATTAGAATTCGCATAACCCTATTCTTATTTTTCATTTTGGAACCAAACACTGAATTCGACAATACCAGCATGTCGGTATGCCAATTCCCAGTCAATACCTAGAAACAAACGAGGCCTAAGAGGATTATTGAAATCCACCATAAGCATCCAACTAAACCCTACAAAAGAGCTCCTTTTTTGAGCTATCTTAGATAAAACCCAAGAGAATCCATCCCTAATACGATGGATCTTCACCTCAACAATATTACCATCTATCATCATAGTTTCACAATTAATATTCTTTTCATTATAGTATACAATAGTTCCTCCAGAAGCACCCTCTGAGCTACTGCCCACCACTCCACAATTCTTAAAAAGTCTAATGTTTTTTTTTCCTTTTCCTTATCCGTTTTTGTTTCTTGAACTAAAACTTCATAAATTTTATGATCTCTTACCATATTCCTCAAAATGTCTTGTTTATGGAGGCTCTTAAGTCCCCTAATATTCCATGAAACAATCTTCATTTCTTAGGAGTAAAATCATGGATGATAGCATGCTTCCCATCTGCTATGTTTTGCATGCTTTCCATCTCATCATTCATCTTTCTAGTCTTCTTCCCTATGTGTTCTTTGGGATCCCACATCAGCTTTGGTTTGTCCCCTAGTAGAAAATCCAGAATTATTAGTAGAGGATGAGGTGTTCTCTTTTTTTTCTTTCTCCCTCCATTTTTCTATGATGATCCTTCTAGATCTTCCAATTTTTTTCCTCTGTGTCGCATTTCTTCTGTCGATGAAAAAAGCGTCCTCTTCTAGGAAGGAGGATTTGACTATCTTCACTCCATCCATCTTTGAATTTAGACATAGTAAATCATTTCCAAGTATAATGTACTATTGAGCATCAATGAAAGACTCTCCTAAAAAGTATTTTGGGTCCATGAAATCTTCCACTCGTGAGGGTATTTTTGAAAGATCATATTGAACTAAGTTATAATACTTTATCTCCCACTCCTCCAAATTTTATGTTTCCTCATATTCCTTTTCTGAATCTGCACCTTCTTTTGTTGGTTCTTCTCTTCTACCATCATCTTTTCCTTATTGATCCTCCTGAGAGGTTTTCTTTACTTCTTCCTGTTGATTGGGGCTTGAGTCAAAACTTTTGACATCCTTATTGCTAGGTTTCTCCCCAAAATTTTATTTTTCATTACCTTCTTCTCCTTTAGTGTTTTGGGATTCCCCTATATTTTTCATAGGTTGCTCCTTCATATTCCGGCCCTCATCTGGACCATTCCCTACTTCCTGATGATTCATACCCTTTTTTATTGTATTTGTAGATGGTTTGGGTTTCTAGAACTACTGGATTTACGATGCCTTAGTTCCAGCTTCCTGCTTTTTAATTTTTTGTCCCTTCTTTGGAAAATTTTTAGCCTAGTGGCCAGATTTATTACAGTAAAAACATGCATAGTGAAAACCTTCAAACTCCACTTCTTGGATCCATTTCCCAAATTTACATACTATATCTATTTTCTCACAGAGATATATAAACTTATGAACATTAACACAGACTCATGCATAAACAAGTCTAGATTTTACAGTAGTCATTTGGTCTATAGATAGCATCTCTCCAAAGGAAGATGCCAAACCCCTTAGGATATCTTATTCTAGAACTCCAAAGGGAGTCCGGGAAAATGAACCCAAACTAGAGCCGTGAGAAAAAGTATCAATGAAATCCATTTTTGGCTCCAATTTCCTTAATGCTGCAGCTTGTTTCCCAAACATCCAAGGGCCTCCACATAGGAATAAATAAATATCTTCTTTGCTTGAGAAAAAAATGAAATAAATCCCTTCGGAAGAGCAGCAACATCCACTTGACCCTTAATTTTCCATTTCCTTTTGACCATTGATCTAACAACTACAAAATTCAGTCTAGGTCCAAGAAATTTTCCAACCAAGGTAGCCCCATTGTAAAAATAGAGTGATCAATCAATGGATAAGGGAAAAAGATCGTAAACTCACCTTTAAGGTGGTTGAACTTTGCAGTAATTGACGAAAAGGATGATTTTCCAGTTGGCTTAATTCCGAACAAGAATGACCATTACTTCACAATATCCTTTTTCCTTCCCATCTCCAGTCCCACATGGGACCTCCTTTCCCAAACCACCAGGTTCAATGCAAAAAATGCTTCCCCATGGCTCCCCAAATGAATCTAACTCATTTGAGTCATCCCCTGACTTCGTATTGATCGACCCCTCACTAACCTCATGTCTCCCACCCGGACAAGACCCGTGCTCGCCATCGCTGGTTTTCCCGCTCATTGCCTCCATTAATATAGGAAGGTAAGATGCCACAATTTTATTAAAGAATAATTATTTCAAATTTTATAGATGTGTAGAAAATGCAAACACATAACCCATATAGAATATCGAAATGTTTTAAAAAAATCAATCCTTCACTACAAAGTATAAGTTTTATGGTTTAGCGATATGTAAATTAAGGTCCATGTATCCTCATCCTTCAAAAAAAACTCTGATTCTAATACTCTGTGGAAGATATCTTAATAATATTTTGTGCATTAGTTCTTAAGAAAGTCATGATGATAAGAAATGATACTTTTAACTACTACATCTAACAAAAATCAACTTTTAATTATGATTTGATGGATGCTAATACCCTATTCCAAAAATTTAAAGTTGAAAAATGTAGGTAAGCTACTAGAAAAACCTTGAAGGGTCTATATTTATAATTGTTAACAATAAATCTTGGGAACATGAACTGGAGCTCTAATCCCCAAGTACTTTCTTAGTGTTATAGTATATACCCTAGAATTATTCCTATCGAGATTACATAGAATTAGATCTAGATAGGAGACTAAATTTTAACATAATATAAAGAACATTTTATAACACATCATATATGAAACTCAAAATTATTTGTATTATTCATGTGAATAATACATTATATATGTCCTTATATCTTCTTTTTCTCTTCTATACACTCCTATAATATACATTAATGCACATTCATCTCTATCTTTTATTACCTAATTTTATTTCATTCTATCTCTCTCCCCTAACATTTACACCTTACAATATACTTATATCTAAGGGATAGGACATGACCCTTGTATAGTATCCCTAGTATAGATTTCATCTTCCTAATATTATGCTCTATAAATCTAATGTGGTATTATGTTGTAAGTTCTACTAGGCTGTGTCTGACTACTCATCTTCCCTACCAACTCCCCCCTTTCAAAATATTTACTTATCCTTAATTCAACTCTACCAAATATTTTGATAATAATGTCAAGTATAGCTCCATTGATATAGGTTTTTAGTATTGTTCCATGTAGTGCCCTTGATTAAGTCAAGAATTTAATTATTCTAATAGAGTCTCAAAATTTGGAATTTGGCTTTTCATTGCCTTTATAATTTTCCATGATATAGGAGGATTGTGTCATTGGTATGGATTTGTTTTCCTAAGGTTCTAGTCATATCATGTTTTGTCTTCTTTATTCAGCTGTAAGATGGAATTTTTCTACTAGTCTTCCTTCATCTATTTTCTCAAGTCATAATTGGTGTTTAATGGATTCTTTATCATTGAGTCTTAACGTTATTATTGTGAAAAAAGGTTGTATACTTTCCGATTTTCTAAGTGGCCTCCATTCTATAAAATAGGTCAAATGGGGTTTGCTTGGTGGATCCTTTATATGTTATGTGATAGGCCTAAAGGACCGTAGTTATTTTTATGTCCTAATATATTCTATTGGAATCACACATTTTGGTTAAATTTGTTGGGTTTAATGGGAAGTAGTACTGAGAGGGGAGGGGTGAATCAGTACCTCTAAAAAATTTTCTTATCCTTTAATAATTTAACCTTAGTAATCAATTGCATATCCATTCCATCTGAACTATACTTTCTTTGTATAAGTTAAATCAATTCATAACATTAATAAACATATGTATCATTCATAGAAACATTCATTAACATAATTGACACATAACACAAGATATGATATCGCAAAAAACTCTTGTTAGGAAGTAAAAACTGCGGTGGGGATGATACCCACAAAAATTTAGTATCTGCAAAATGGAAGGGGCCTATTAAGGCTTAAAATTTTGATCACTTCTGATGATCTACCCTATTAGGAGTATCGGTGGAGACCTGTTAAAGTCTAATCTGTTAAGAGCTTTTAGCAACATTGTTAAGTGTGCACTCGGTTAAGAGATTTCATATTGGACTGTTAAATCCACCTTTCTTGAAAGGATTTCTTACACTTTTCTTCACTTGTTAGAATGACAGAAAATTACAAATTGACCTAGTAAGTGCAATATCCTATTACTGATATAGATCCTATGCAGTTCACATACAAAATAATATCACCTTAACTATTATTGAATAATACCTCTGATTATCAGTTTCCTCTGTTCTTGATTCTGCTAACCAAATTCTTCTTTTTCTGCTATGGTTCTTGAAACTCTCAATTCAATCCATAGATGTGCTCATTCAGTTGTCCTCTCTCTTATACACACATTCTAATGAATGATTACATCATCTATTTATAGATGGATTGATTACATCGAGTTGATGATAAAAACAATGTGAACTCTAAGATCAGGTTTATAGCTTGCACCTAGATCTCCTAGTCTATGTGCTTTAAATCAGTTAGACTGATTAAAAAACTTATGTTAATTGTTCTTGTCCCTAAAGAAATGGATTTAAAAACAATTAAATATCCTATAAATAGAATACCCTTGCTTTATCTGACATGGAAATTAGATCCACTTTTTGCGGGCTGCAACTGACTTTCAGTTCTATCTTTCGGTCATGCTTGACTATCCTTCGGTTGCACTGAATCTATTTCATCGATCTGTACTGTAACTTACATTTTGGGTTCCTCTATCGGGTTCCACTCTAACTCTTTGCATTGTTGTTTTTGGTTTACTCACTACCTTGGGTCATCAGTTCTTTTTGTACTTAGTCATTTTTAGTGATTTGCCAATCTGATCTTCGATTTGCCCTTTACTGTCTTTCGGTGTAAGCTTACCAAAAATTTTGTTTGAATAATAATGACAAGTTAATGTCATCAATAGCTCCCTTTGAAATTAGTGTCAAAAATTGATATGTGCAAAATACTAACAAAATGTTAAGTATATACAACATATAGAATCCTTAGTCATTTATTGACTCCCCTATGTATATGTCAGTATATCTGTACATATGATATATTGTCCTTCTTCATATCATTATCCCTTTATGAATTTACATATACATATCTACCTTTTGCCCATTTTGACTAAATGTACATAACATTTTCAATGATATTTTGTACAAGTATCATTTCCCCCTTTATTTGATATTAAGGGCAAAGGTCAATTACCTTAGAGTTTATCAAAAATGTGTGAGTGAGAAGACTTCATGTCTTCCATCATTTTCTCCCATTGCTCCTTCAAGTTTTCTAGAGCCATTTTCTCAAGTGTTATCTTGGCATGCATATCATAGATGTTGTCTGCTACAGACATCTTGGGAGTTGCTATCAGTTGCCTCGTTGAACTGATATGTTGTTGTAACTGTTATCCTAATTTTTAGCATGCATCAAAGTAACCACAGATAGGAAAAAATGCATTTTTAGAAAATTCCCATTAATATTATCCTTCAAATATTATTAATAAACATTCTATCACTACATTCATTTTCAGAAGTTATTATTTGTACTCTAAGAGTTGATCACATTCCAGAATTTCCAAATTATAATTGATCAATTACATTGCGTATTCAAACTAAATGTATTGTACAATTGTTGTTTCATCTTTCTTTTCATGTCAAAATAATATTACATTGTAGAATAGAAGGCATAATTGAAAGTATGGAGTAGGGGTCCCATGCATTGCCTTGTGGTTGGTTACTTGATGGTTGCATATCAGGTCCTAGGTCTCCATAGTCCATATCTTCCTCTACATTTAGGTCTTTTAGGGTTCACCTGCATCATGAGAGAAAGTGGGGTGTTAGATCCAGCTAGATCTAAGCAATAGATGGAACACAAACAACATACAATCAGTTCTTCTAAGGATGCATATCAATCTTATGAAATCAATGTAACAAGAAAACATTCATCCATAGTATCTGAAAAATAGTATTAAAGGGACTTGTTCTAAACATGAAACCTTTTACTATTTATGATCACTTTGATATATGTTATTCTTTTCTATGTAGTCAGATATCTGAACAAACTTAGCATGGCATCTGAGAAACCTTTTTTCAAAATTTGATTAACCTACTAGTTAAACAAATGATACAAATCAACCAACACTCATGAGTGAATGCCATCTCAGCATACACTCACTCACAAATGTTAATTGATTCATGTTATCTGATGACCTAATAAATTAAGCAGTGTTTTGTGTACAAGTGGGCAGGTATGTATAATTGAATGCAGAAGAAGATGCAAATGCATGAAAGAATTCAAAAGATGTTGCTGGAGGAACATGATCAAAGAAAGGTTTTTAATGAATTGGAGAAATACAGAATTGAAAGAATCTAAAAGACAGTATCTTCATACAAATAAAAGAGATTGAGAAATGTTGTTATAGTAAGTGCCTCTTCTTGTGTATGTTGTTTCATACAACTATTAAAATTTCATTTTGAAGATCAAAGTTTAAAACCACATGCATAGAGATTGTGCACATACTCTATAAAGTGAGAAGTTGTTGTTGTGTTTGTTTTAAACAACTGAATTTGCAAAGAAAATGATGCATAACAAGAAATGTGAAAGCTGCAAGTGAAGACAGTGATCAATGATCTCTTTATCAACATGAGGTTACGTTCATAATGGTGAAACACACACAGATGACAAACATGATGGACATAATATCATAGAATATCCAGGAGGTTCATCAGATGAGGTCATGTTTAATGGTTTTGAAAGAGTGCAGTTTCATATCTTGTGTGTGTTGTGTTTCAGACAAAGTTCCAAGAGAGTATCTTTATGCATAGTTTTTAAACAAATACATCTCATACTGATGTTTTAAGAAAAGATGTTCATTCATGATAATAGTACAGGGTATGCAAGATTGGTAAAAGAAAGATACATGTAAATTAGGGTTCCCTATTTTGAGTAAAACCCATGGGAGTCACGAGCCCGTGCTTGAACCCCATGGGTTTTCTTTCTCAAATACATCTCAAAAGGAGGACAGTGTATTTTCTGCATTGAAGTCGTCAACATATTCAACTTATTGTGTTTCCATTCTAAAAAATGCTCACACTATTATCAATAAAACTGTGAAACTGAATGTGTTTTTAAACATAATTTAAATATCTTGTGTATGATTGTTTCAGACAGTGGATTGTGATCAAACAGGGAAGCATCTATTATGCTTACTACATGTTTTGTTTGAAGACCAAAAGAGGAGTGTTTTTAAAAGAAAAGAGCATCTGACATTCCTAAGACCCATGTTTCATTACAAATACAGACAAACATCAAGTTAATAGTAAATGCATCTTCAAAAGCCATGTGGGTATTGTAGATGATAGTGTGGACAACAATCGACAACAAAGTTCAACATTAAGATCTAATCTTGTGGATGGGCTCGACAGCAAACAAAGACTAGTTCAACAGTCATGTGAGTGTTTTACAACAGTCAACATCAAGCAAAGCCTAAACATTAAGAAGTGATTACATGATTATCGGCCACAACAGTGCATTCTTATTTTACATTTGAAAAGCATTGAGAAAAATAATAATGATTACTTATCTATGGAGTGGTGTCGAGATGCATTCAAAGAACAAACAAAGTATGAGGATTCATAAATAAAGCCTAAATGATAGCACAAGTTTTCTATTTAACAACAAAGTAGGTTCCTGGTTATGATATGTGCATATGTTGATAGTAAAGGGAAAAAAATCAGAGATACAAAAATGTACACAAGCTGCCAACAGAATAAACAAATGACAGAAGAAAATGAACTTATCTGTATGTGTAAAGTATCTTATGTCTTCTCTTTATGCTTTAAGTCATGGTTTTAATCAACTTGTAGAAAAACCATAAAGCTTATGACTAAAAGATGTCATAACTTAAAATTGAATGCATCTACCACATCTTTTAGTCATAAGTTACATTTTTGCTGAAGAGAACCCACATGGTGGTTTGCTATCAAAAATTTTAGTCACAGCTTGGACTGTTGCCAGCGTGTCTGAAGGAGGAAACCAAGATGATTCATGACACTATCAAAGTGTAAACATAACCCACATCATTCAAAGAACAAATAGTAGAGGCCGTGGTGTTTCTCCATGCTTCATGTTACACTACAAACTGGGGATGAGTCTAAAACTGTGGGAGAGATATCCCTAGTTCAAAGCCGAGTTTCATGGTAACTCAACACCTCACCCATAGTTCGAGATCACTCCCAAACTTACAGTGGTGGTCAACTAAAACATCAACTCCAGAACCCGAGTTACAATCAAGTCTGCAATGCCATTTGTATTGGCTTAAAGACACTGCACCACCAAGTTTTCCAACATTCAAGAAAATGGAAGATAACTCACAGTTAAAACCCAAATTCAAGCAAAGAAAGAATTGAAGAGCTCCAGCAGTGTTGAAAAGAAAGTCATCAAAAGATGCCATGGATTATGGCGAATAAAAACTACATCTTTTCTTCCTCATAAAGCTCATGAATCTAGAGCTTCTCCATAGAACAGAGGTGGATACATTGTAGAGATCATGGTTTCCAGATTCAACATGGCAGAACCACAAAGGAAAAAACCCTAAGATATAAATGAAAATGATGAATATGCATTGTGTTTTACCCACATTTGAAATCCACTGTCAGATGGAGTAAATGTAGTTACAGTTCCCAGTGCATCGACATTCCCTCCATATTGCCACGGTGCTACCTTTTAGTGCCACGAAACATAAAACTATCATTTCAAGAGAAAGTGGTCATGTCGATGGTGGACTATGATCGAACAAACAAACTACAGTTACACTAGTTTCTCAAGTATAGTGTCGGCAGGGTTAAATCTTTTATGTAACCAGGTTTTGTTAGGATTAGGGTTGCAGTGTTTGCATTGTGAGGTTATGTATTCGGGTTTTTGCTTTTGAGAAGATTTAAAAAGTTGATAAGAGAGATATTTTTATTTATCAACTTTATAGGGGCTAAGCTTAGGGTTTGATTTAGGGTGCTAATTTGGCCCTATAGTTTAGGAGGTCTAATCTTATGGAAGGATTTTTGGGGGGAAATAGTTTTGAAATAATCCATGTTGGCTATATAGTGAAGGTTTTTTCTTCATAGTTAGGGGGTCAAGATTGTGGAGAGAGAGCTATTAGTGAATTTCTGATTCCTATAGCCTTTTTATGCATTTTGTATCCATTGGAGTTGCAGATTTTGAAAAGAAGGCAAAGTGAGCTTATTGTTCTTTTGTGCCTTGGATTCATGTTTGTAACCACATTTTTGTCATATTTTGGTGTAGAATAAAGCAAATGTTTTCATTGGTTCATACATTTGGAGTTTTGGTTCTATGATCCTATTTTCATCTTTCTTTGCAAGTGTTCTTTTCATTGTTATCCAAGAGAAGAGAGTGCATCTATATTCCTTCTTAAGGTGATCAATTATTCAAAACCTTGTATGGAAAACATATGTTTGCTGACTATTTGAGATATTTGTGGTTTAACCCTAATATTGAAAATTAGTTTAGACTATATGTTGATTAGAGATTTGAAGGGTCAAGCCTTTGATATATGAGTTGGAGTTACTATTTTATCTTTTCATCAAAAGTTTGAATTCATTTTTGGTGTATCACCCCCATCCAGTTTTTGTTTTTAGAAATTTTCCTTCTTCCCTTTTCCCAATTAAGTTATCAATCAGGTGATGATATTCCATATTTGATAGGAACCAGCCTAGAATCTAGAGACTCTTCCTCATCCATAGTTCACCCACAGCTAGAGGAAGTTTCCATTGTAAAATAGAATTGTCATGAAGCCCTAATGCCTGAGTTAGAGTGATAATTCTAATCCTGAACAGTAATAGTGTGAGATTTGGCAGAATTTGAGCATGTAGCTCGGTTACTTCTTCTTTGAATTGTGTCTCTACTTCCCATAGCTCTTTCCTTAACCATTTTACTTCTATGATCTTTTCATAATGTAGTTTGACTGCATTTTCTCCATCGGTTGCGAGGCTATTAGCACTGTTTTCTAGATGTGTATCTAGCTTTTCTATATTTTCACTACAATTGTGCTTAGCTTTTGAATTAAGGTTATAGCTTCAGATAGAATGGGATCTAATTCAGCTATGAATTCTGACAGCTTTACCTTATTCTCGGCCACTTCTTGGCTGATGTTTTCTAGAAGCTTTTTTTGATACTTCATTTCTGCTCTCTCCTCAATTTCCTTCTCAGCATCAACATTCTGAGTTGTGATGGCGTCGGTGAGGATAGCTAGTTGATAAATTATGGGCTTTCTTTGATCAATATCAACATCAAGTAAAATTTGGTGTAGAATGTCTCGCATTGTCTCTAGTACCATTGATTCTTTATGTTGTTTCTTCATCTTTTCTTTTAACGTCTTCCTTTGGCATATTTCTCCATATTCTTGTAGTGCATCCATGTCAAGTGTAGTGGAGTCACACTTTGCTATTTCTATGATTTCATCTAGTGTAACCTCCAAGTTGTTCTTCTTTGTCTTCTTTTTCTTCTTTTTTGACTCAGTGGAATGTAGCACCATTGCTAATTTCTCATCCTTTTCTTTTGTAATTGATGATGTGACTTGATGTGCTTCTTTCTGTTGCTTTGCATTGGTTTCAGCTCATCGGGTGTCTGCAGACATCTCTACATTCACCTTAGCATCGTCGGTGGAACCTTTGTCTATTTTCTTAGCAGTTCCATCTTATGGCTTGTCTCCTTCATTGGTGTCCTTTACATCACCTGTTTTGGTGTTCTCATTCTTGTCTGGAGTTTCCACATTTTTTTCCTTATCTCCTTCTGTAACCTTGTTAGTGTCAGTTACATCTTGAGTGTCTCCAATGTTTTTCTAACCATCAGTGTTATATTTATTTTCTTCTTCTCCTACATCCTTTGAAGTTTCCTTGTCAGGTGATTTACTTGATTCTTGCATGATATTGATAGCTTGTATCAATATTTTTAGTTTTCTTGGAATGTTCACCTATGCCCCATCAATTGTTGTGTCATTTTTATCAGTTGTATCTTAAATACAATAGTGACATCTTCATCCTTATTGATTTCATTTGCTAGGTCATCGGTAATGTCGATGATATTGGTGTCCACAATGTTTTCATTGGTGGTATCATCTCATATTTCATCTACCACATCTGCATTTTTATTCCCTGATGTATCATCTTCCTCTTTATCTAGCTCAATGGATGTATCATCTTTGTTTGCCTTATCAACATCTTGTTTTTGAAGGTCTTTGTCAGGGTTTTCTTTCTCAACTGGCCTATTCATGATCTTGCACCATTTATTGTGACTATCCTTTTCAAGTTCAATCAACTTTCCTTCAAGAAATTTGTATGCCCTTAGCTTCGGTGAGAATTATTTCTTGTGTTTCTCCATCATTTCATTTATCTCTACCTTTGTATATTCAGGCAGAATTAGAGACACCAGTACTCTCTCTCTGATTTCTTTCTCATTTTCCAAAGCAAATGTCCAACGGGTGGATAATCTATCCAATAGTTCCCATGGTACATAACTTCCTTCAAATTGCATGGGTACATATTTCAAGTTATACATCTTAGCTATCATGGCTTCTTCAATTTTTTTTTTATCTTCTTGATTTCTTTTCCCCCATTTTCTAATGTATGGATCAGTAATGGATCCAGAATTAGAAATATAAACACAAATGTTATCAATAGTTTCAGGTTCTTTTACATTGACATTTTCTGCCTCCAAGGATTCATCTCACTCGGTGTCCTCTATGTCCTCTTAGGTTCTGATGAATTTTCTACCCTTCATGTTTTATCCTCTCTTCAGTGCAGGGGCTTTTCTCTTATAGGTCCCAACTTTTCCTTTCTTAAGAGGTGAAGGAGTAGACTCTTTGGACGTTTGGCTTCTGGTCCTTGAAGAAGCTGTAGTTCTTGGTCTATTTGATGGTGGAGGAGGTGGTGAGTCTGACTCTGTTTCCTCTGAGTCAGTATTTTCTTCATCTTTACTGACAGACATGTGTTCTTCAGTTTTCTCGTCTTGTTCTATCTCTTCATCTTGCTCAGCTTCTTCCTCGTCTACAGATAGAATCTTCTTGATATTCTTTACCATTTTGTCCTTCTTTTTCACTATCTTTTTGACTACTATGCCTAATTTAATTCTTGTCTTGGCCTCCTCATATGTGCCAAACCTTGGTTTCTTTTTGTCCAGTGGCTCATTGATTAAGGCATCAATTGCCTTTGTTGCAAGATCAATGTTGATCTCATATTCCAATGGTTGCAACCATGTTGTTCTTGCTACTACAGGTTTGATGTAAGTATGATCTGTGTCGACCATGAAGCATATCTCATCCTTATATTGCTCGATGAGTTTCTCAGGGATTCTTACCCTCTTTTGCATTCAGTCTTTGAATACATTAAAGTATTCATCCATGACAATTTCAAAATTATCTCCTAGAGCATCTATGTGCTCATTAATTTGCATGGTTACCGGCTTGGTGCTTTCCCATTTTACATCTCCAACAGATGGGAAATTTTCTTGAAAATAAAATAAAATACACATGATTAATGAGCTAAACTTACAGGTGTTTGACTTTGCATTCATGATTATTTTTAGGTTTTCCTTCAGCTTATTCAGGAGTAGCTCGGATAAGTCCAGCTGTGTACCTTTCTTCACAATTTTGTAAGTTGTGTCCATAGCACCTGATGAAATACTGTTTAATCTATTGGCCTGGAATAATTTGTAGCCCAATACACATGCACCAAACATAATCTCATCATCGGTGATTGTTGTCACCTTCAATCCACGGCCATCCCATTTGGCTCTAGTTATCTTTTCGGTCTCTACCTTCGGTGGATTATTTAGCGCCTTTACTTTATCAGCTATGGGGTAACCAGTGACCACATGGATGACATCTCAAGTGATTTCCTTTGGTTCATCCAACCATAACTTGTTATTGTGCATTCTTCTTAGCACTAACCAAATCCAATCAGTTTTGAATACCTTGGGAAACTTTAGGGCATTGGTAAGCCCTTTTACCTCAATGTGTTTGTCTTCTTCCTTAAGGGTTCCATCCTTGTTACAAATCTTCTAGTAAGCTTCTTCCATCTCTGACATTCCAATCTCTCCAATCTTGCAGTGTACAAAGGATTAGACGTCTTCAACAAGCAAAACCCTAGCTGGTATGTGCAAGAATGCACCAATGTCATCGGGTTGTGAGGAAACCTCTAGATGAATTTTATATTTGGGTTCCTCACATGCATTGTTTTTGATGAGTTCAAGTTCATCCTTCTTTTCTTTCTTAGCTTTTACGGATCGTGATGTTGATGCCATTTTTTCAAAAATTTGGGCTTCTGTGTAAATGCGTGAAAACATGGATTTGTCGGTCTGTAGAACTTACTATTGTGTTCGTAATAATATCTGAGCTATTTTGAAATGCTTGTAGGTTGAGTCGTGATCTCTCTACAACTTGGTTCCTTTCTGCTCAAAATTGCCCTCGCTCGCTCTGCTCTGGGTGTCATGAAAAATGAGTCACTATGATGCCCTATTTATAGTCATTGCCCTAAAATGCGTGTAATAAATGCTCACCAACTTGTCAGGGTTTAAATACTGAGTTCGTTGGTGAAGACTTTATCACCATCGGTGATGCTTACAACATTTCTGAGTAGTCAAAGTTGACTTAGCCTTTATCGATAGGTTTCGGTAACACGGATAGCTTGTTCATGTTCTTTCTTTACCGACGCATCTCGGTCAATATAGGCAGTCTTTCCTTTAACTGTATATCAACAGGTTTTGTTATATATGCCCAAAGACATAGTTTTATATATTTCAACAAGTATAACCATGATGCATCTTTCTTATGCTAATTTGGAATTATTTTATCATATTATGGAACTGATGTAAAGTAATAGTTTAGTGTTAATGCAGTTCCATACTTACTTGTTCTGCTTAGGTGGGATTGGTGATGTCACTGGATCCATTGGATGGGGTGTCACCATTGTCATTGCTCATTCTAGCTTCATCATTGCTTGAAGATTTTATCCACATCTTATCTCTAGCCCTCCGGATATCTTCAATGGTGTTTCCACTAGGGTATGTGCTTGTCTCTGTCATTCAGTCTCTATAGTCCTTTTTGAGATGACCAACTTTATGATAGTGTAAGTATGCCATTCTGGGGTTAGTATATCCTCTAGACTTTCTAGTCCATAGTCTCATACAGTTTTTATCAATGTGGCTATATCTACCACATTCTGTACATTTTGTCCAAGTATTGTAGTCCCATACATATTGATTACCGATTCTCTTTGGTTGATATGGAGTTTCTTGACCTTTTGGCTTCCATGCTTGCCTTTTCTTTTTCCATCATTCAAGACTTGTGTGCCCATTCATCTTGCATGTAGGACAGTATTTTTCCATGTAGGTTTCCTTCTTTGGTTGATCCATTTTAGACTTACATTCATATTCCTTATGTCCTTTCTTGTTACATTTATAACAGAATCATATGAATGAAGGTGTATATTTAGGAATACCTTTCATTTTGCCTCTGCACACATTTGCTGTGTGACCTTGCTTTCCATAGTGTTTGCATGTAATCTTTCTTAGTCTTGAATTTTCATAAACATTCTTTGGATTGGATTTATTTGATGATTCTCCATTTTTCGGTAAAGCCTAGACCGTTGTTGTTGACTCTGCGTTGTCCTTCTAGAAAATCATCCATTATCTTATTTCTCTCTTCAGCCTTTCTGATAACTTCATTATGTTGTTGCTGAATTCTAACCTCATGCTTTAGTTTTTCATCTTTTTCTCTTAGTTCACCGATAATCTATATTCTTTCAATGAGTTCAACATTTATTATGTTTCCTTCTTGACTCATAAGAATAATTTGATTTGTGAGCTCATGGTGATGCTCAGCATGTCCTGAATTTCTAACTCCTTTTCTTGAAGTTTCTCTGTAATCTTCCTACTGTCATCAGTAGCTAGTGTTCTTTATGTTTCATCTTTCCTAGCAGAACTCATCACATCAATCATTCTAACCATCTGGGTCTCTTGACCGATTTGCAACATCTTTATTTTCTTTGTCAGATGTTGATTGATCTCCTTTAGATTTGTGACATTCTCTCCTGATGTATCTGATGCTTTGCTTGTATTTGATCCTGAAGACTCAAAGAAATCAAGAATCTCTTCTTCTTGATAATCCTTTTCATTGCTTTGAGTTGTCATACCTTTCCTCTCATCAAGCAATTGTCTCATACTGATTCTGGCTTCTTTATATTTTTCATAGAACATCTGTATCTCAAGCTTTTTATTCTCAATATTTTTATCAAGTTTGTACTTCTCCATTGTATGATCTTTTCTCTTAAGCCTTTGATCTTTCCAAGAAGAGACTTAGCTTTGATACCAATTGTTGGTTTTAATGGGAAGTAGTACTAAGAGGGGAGGGGTGAATCAGTACCTCTAAAACCTTTTCTTATCCTTTAATCATTTAACCTTAGTAATCAATTGCATATCCATTCCATCTGAACTATACTATCTTTGTGTAATTTATATCAATTCATAACATTAATAAACATATGTATCACTCATAGAAAGATTCATGAACATAATTGACACATAACACAAGATATGATATCGCAGAAAACTCATGTTAGGAAATAAAAACTATGGTGGGGATGGCACCCACAAAAATTCACTATCTGCTGAATGGAAGGGGCCCGTTAAGGCTTACAATTTTGATCACTTCTTATGATCTACCTTGTTAGGAGTATCGGCAGAGACCTATTAAAGTCTACTCTATTAAGAGATTTTAGAAACACTGTTAAGTGTGCACTCGGTTACAAGATTTGATATTGACCTATTAAATCCAACTTTCTTGAAAGAATTTCTTACACTTTGCTTCACTTGTTAGAATGACATCAAATTACAAATTGACCTGGTAAGTGCAATCTCCTATTGCTGATATAGATCCTATTTAGTTCACATATAAAATAATATCACCTTAACTGTGATTGAATAATACCTCTAATTATCGATTTCCTCTGTTCTTGATTCTGCTAACCAAATTCTTCTTTTTCTGCTCTGGTTCTTGAAACTCTCAATTCAATACATAGATGTGCTCATTTTATTCTCCTCTCTCTTGCACACACATTCTAATGAATTATTACATCATCTATTTATAGATGGATTGATTTCATCGAGTTGATGATAAAAACAATGTTAACTCTAAGATCAGGTTTACAGCTTGCGCCTAGATCTCCTAGTCTATGTGCTTTAAATCAATTAGACTGATTAAAACACTTACATTAATGTTTCTTGTCTCTAAAGAAATGGATTTAAAAACAATTAAATAGCCTATAAATATAATACCCTTGCTTTATCTGACATGGAAGTCAAATCCACTTTTTGCGGGCTGCAACTGACTTTCAATTCTGTCTTTAGGTCATGCTTGATTGTCATTCAGTTTTTACTGTCGGTTGCACTGAATCTATTTCATTGGTCTGCACTATAACTTGCATTTCGGGTTCCTCTGTTAGGTTCCACTTTAACTCTCTACATTGTGGTTTTTGGTTTACACACTACCTTGTGTCATCGGTTCTTTCTGTACTTAGTCATTTTTGGTGATCTGCCAATCTAATCTTCGGTTTTCCCTTTACTGTCTTTTGGTGTAAGCTTACCAAAAATGTTGTTTGAATACTAATGAAAAATTAATGTCATCAAAATTTATTCCAATGATCTTATTAAGTGCTTCACTAACCCCATTTTATCATGGATGGTATGGTGTACTCTAGTTATGAGTGATCAAAAAATTGGTTAACAATTTGTTGATAATTTTATTGACAAAATATTTCCTCTAATCACTAGTTATACTTATAAAATACTCAAATGTAGTAATAATGTTGAGGTAGAGAACTTTTGTGGAATTATATGTAGTATAATCCTTTTTAGGCTATTCTTCAACCCATTTAATGAGATAATATAAGTCAATAATTATAGATCTAGCTTTAGAGATGTTTTTAGAGGATCAATGGCCCTATGATCAATAGCCTATTTTCATAGGTAATTTGTGATAAGACTGATTTCTAGTGAATTCTTCTCAAGTAGTAGGTCCTATTCATTGGAATACAGCAGAATTCTTTGTGTAATTTTTTACATCCTTGTATATATTAGGCCATTGGAGACCAACTAGTAGTATTTTCTAGACTATAGCCCCTTTGCGATTGTGTCCTCAAATAATATCTTCATGTGCTTCCTTTAGAATTTATCCATCCACATGATCATAAACTACCCTCAAGAGGATGTCATCTCTCTCTTTCTTGTATAAGGCCCCTTAGTCAAGGTAAAAGGAAGGAATTTCTACAAGAAAATTTGTTTATCATGTGTTATTATGCCTAGTGCATATGTGGCGGTCAAGAGTTATTGGAATACATCATAGAGATCTTTAGGAATAGTAATGATTCAAAATAGGTGAAGTCTGAGTAGATCTTCTTTATTGGCTTCCTTAGATTCTTCCCCTATTTGTTAAGAAACCATTTCAATGTCTCATGACCAATATATAATTTGAATAGGGTAGATAAGTGGTATGGTAATGTAGGGTGTACACCACAGTTAAAGCTTATCTTCAGTAGTATAATTCTTTTAATCTTGAAATAAATTTTGGCTACAAAATTATATTATATGGTATTTAATTCCTCTAGGTTGAGAAAGAACTACACCTTTGGTTTTTTGAGAGGCATCGAAATGGGCATGAAAGGATACTGATAAATCTAGAAATAATTATGGGAGTTTTGAATGTTTTTTTGTTTTAAAATAATAAAAGATTACTAACATTGGTCATTCTAGGTAATAGCTCTATTAGTTTTCTTTTTGATAAATAATTCTATAGGTGTTTCTTGTTAGATTTGTCATATTATAGCTAATAATTAATTAATTTAATTATTAGTCTATTATACTCTACACTTAAGTTAAACTTAGGCATCTTATTATTCTTTAGGGTTTTCACCTTTAGGGTTTCGGTATCCTTTTATAAGGATTCCCTCTTTGTATTTTATTCATTCACTTATTGGATCATAATGAAGAATAGATTATTGCATTGATATTTTTCTCTCTCATTTGTTTTTTCTCAATCATGGCTTCTCTTTCTCAGATCTGTGATTACATGCCTCCATATCTTTTTCTCTCTTTCTGTGATAGGTGTTTGCATGCAGGGATTCTTGGGAGTTGTGGGTTGATAGTTTTCATCAACTCCAACATGGTATCAAAGCTTCAGATCTTCATGCCCCTGTTCGTTATTTGAGAGGGTTTGGTCATGTTCTTTAGATCTGTGTTTTTTAGAAGCTTTTTATGTGGATTTAGGGGGGACCTTTGTTTCTAGTCATTTTTGGCTCAAATGGACATCACCGTTCTTCTCAGAGCACCCAAAAACCCTGGAATCCATATAAAATTTATCCATTTTGGACAACTTTGCAATTTGAGGCAAAAAAAAATTGGGCCCATAGCCATACGACCCTTGCACGCATCCCGGGGCAAGATGAAAAATTAATATTTTTATTTTTTCGAAAAAAATGTGCAGCGTTTTTTTTGGTTAAAAATAAAAAAAAATCAAATCTTTTATGCATTTAATTTTTTGGAATGAAATTTTTTTTTTTTGTAAAACCTTTTTGAAAAAGTTTACTTTTTGCATGCGTACCAAAAAGGGTATTGACAGCTAACATAGGAAGGTACATCAGACATGCCTGCTAATGTCATCAGTACATATGCCTACATCACCATGTCGTGATTAAATTTGACGTGTAAGAAGCCGTCATTCTCTTTGTTTTTTTTGTTCTCTGGAGCTGCCTGTGATCTTTTGGCCATATCTTGAGCATATGGTATCGGATATTCGACTTCTTTAAATTTTTGGAAATCTCTTTCTGAGCCCGATCTTTTAGTGGAGGTTTGATTTTATAATTTTTTTGTTTTGATGGCATTTTTTTCTGTCAAAGTCTGATGTCTATTTTTGCCTTCCGAGAGCCTTATCTTGCTCATCCGGATTCTGTTTTCGGCAAACCAGATATCGTTAGAAAGCTGGTTCAGTGAGCTTTTCAGTGGCAGGGATTATTTCTCCAGATTCTACTTCAAGTTATTTCTCCTCCAAGTTTTTCACTTTCACACTCTGGCAGATTACTTGGGTTCTTCAGGTCCTGTGATCTCTGCTTCTATTCTTCTGGCTCACTCTTCTTTCTAACTTTTTGAGCATTGTATACTTCTCTTCTGTAGCATTCCTTTTCCTATGAACACACTAAGATAAAGTGCCTACTTTTGCATATCTAGGATTTATAGCACCTTGTGTTTGTTTGTACTCGTACTCAGTTATAAAGTGCCATGGGGGGGTTATGATGTTTTGCCTTTTGTGCTCATCCACCTTTGTCAAGTGAGTGTACCTTCCACAAAATTAGCCTCATGATGTGTGTCTAGAAGATCATTTCTTCTACTTTGACACTGCCCTTTATCCTGTGCTTGTACCTTCTTCTGCGCTGGGTGTTCTTAATTCTTCTTCTTGCAGTTGTTTCCGGCATTGCATTTCAGTGTTCCTATCACACCTCACCCTGTTCAGCATTATGGGGGGGTTCACCTATTGGTTCTATTGCCTCCTTGGTTCGGTTGAGTGATCTACGTATCCATTTTTTGTTCCTATGTACTAGGCGGATGCAGTGGCTAGGCACCTATGCATTTCGGTGAGATGGATCATCTACTATATAGACACTCATTCTTTCCTACTTTTGGAGGTCACCTCTTTGATTGATCAGCTCTTCAGACTTTGTCTCCTCTACCTAGTCATGCACTATTTCAGTGGGGGTTCCAGCAGTTTCTTCTAACATTGTTTGCAGCTTCATGCTTCAAAGATGCTATACATGCTCTATCTTGTTCCTTTCTTTGGGACTTTCCCTAGATTGGAGGCTTTGTTTCCTTCATCTAGTTTATTTCTTGTACTTGGGTACCTGATCATGCCTAGTTGCCGGGACCCATAGTTCCTTTCATGCATTTTGTTTACATGCATCTTTTAGTCCTTAGCTATTTAGCTTCTCCCTAAGTTACACTTAAGGGGGGGTGTTAGAGTTGTCATATTATAGCTAATAATTTATTTATTTAATTATTAGTCTATTATACTCTACACTTAAGTTAAACTTAGGCATCTTATTATTCTTTAGGGTTTTCACCTTTAGGGTTTTGGTATCCTTTTATAAGGATTCCCTCTTTGTATTTTATTATTCACTTATTGGATCATAATGAAGAATAGATTATTGCATTGAGATTTTTCTCTCTCATTTGTTTTCTCAATCATGGCTTCTCTTTCTCAGATCTATGATTACATGCCTCCATAGCTTTTTCTCTCTTTCTGTGACAGGTGTTTGCATGCAGGGATTCTTGGGAGTTGTGGGTTGATAGTTTTCATCAACTCCAACATTTCTATGGTAGCATAAAATTTAATGATTTTCCTACGTTATCTGTTATTATCTTGTTGGAATGGGTTGGGGATATTGTTGTAATTGGATTTTGTTGTAGTTGTTGGAATTCATGTTTTGTCATTGATGTCAACATATGTTTCTGATGAAGATAGACAGATTGGTTATCACTGGTGCATGGATGACTGATAGAAGAATACGAACACAATACAAATATTTTAGAGTATGCAAAAATGGGAATGTGTACAAGGATGAGATTTGATCTTATATCTTAGGTCGCTTGAGTTTATGTTTTTATTTGTTTGAGTTACAACAATTTTGGTGAACACTATTTGAAGAATAGTGATAGAGAATTATGATAGAGTTAATCTCTAAGTTTTGAGGATAACTTGGGTGCAAGCATGATTCATATTATACGAGCTTTAGGAAAGTCATAAGATATTTTGAGGAATGTTTATTATGATTCTTGGGTCCTAAGACTCTCGGTGACGTCAGTTGTGGTGTGTTTTTTGGAAAAAACCTATTTGGGGCTGACTTTAGAAATGTGACATGTATTATGAATAGTGAGTGTGGATTCCAGATCTTGGATTATATTTAATCAATTCTAAATAATTTTTACTTATTATAGGTATTGTTTGTATCTTAGCAAGAGCTTATTTAATTATTTGTGCATTAGGGAAGTCTTAATTGGCCGACCTAATTGCTTATAGTAAACTTGCATAAAGGAAAGTTGTTTTCTTGGTTAGGAGGTGGGACAGAAGAATGTGGAAGCTGTGAGCTTGTATTTGTAAAGTCTGGTGGATATAAAGAAGAGTTTTTGATTAAATAACTTAATTGGAACTGTTCAAGAAAAGTTGTTTCTATCAGTCAGTTCATTGGATTATATATCTTCTATACATCTGTATTTCAATTAGTACGTCCTGAAGGGGGATTTAACCTTCTTTAGGTAGTGATCCTGGGTAGTGAGCTTGTTGTTTCTCTTGACTCCTAACAGGGTTTTTCCTTTAACAAGGATTGTGTACTATATGTAATAATCAGCTCCTAACATAGTTAAATCTTCTGACAAGGATACTATACTTTTAGTCCATTATTTGTGGGTGTGAATTCCCACTAGGGTTTTACCCTTAACAAGGTTTCCTTGACAACAAATGGTTGTGTTATGGTGTTTTTGTTAATGTGTTCAGAATCACATTTATCGTTTGATTTTTAAAGGTTAAAGTTTAGATATTTTGTACATAACTGATTCATCCCACCCTCTCAGTTGTTCGAGTTGATTATTATTGATAAAAATTAGTATCAGAGCTTCTGGTCCTTAGAGATAAATCTTAACAGCATGAGGTGATCCTGAAGATGGTGTTCTATAGGAAGGATAGTCTGAAGTTTGATCCTAAAAACTTTGACAGTTGGAAGAACAAGATGAGAACTCATTTGATGTGTTTGGGGATTGACTCCTAGATGGATACAAAGAAAAATATACAAATCAAGACTGAAGATGAACTAGATAAAGCTACTGATGATGAACAAAAAATATTTTATTATAACATGGTTGCAAGAGAAGCACTTATTAGTGTGCTCTTTGAAGGAGAATTTATAGAGGTTAAAGACTTGGAATCTGCACATGAAATTTGGACAAGATTAGAAGCACTATATGAAGGAGATAAGTTTACTAAGAAAGAAAAGTTACAAAACTTGAAGACATAGATGGAAATTCTGAAAATGAAAGATGGTGAGAATGTTAGAGCATATGTATAGAGAGTACTAAGGTTTTTATTGGCGTTAGAAACTCTGGAAGCACATACAGTGAAGAAGAAGTGATTGCAAATATTCTTAGATCTTTGAAACCTGTTTACAAAACTAAAGTGCAAGCTATAGAGTAGATCATACCTTTGAAAGTGAGCTTTAATAGAGAGACGTTGATTGTGAAATTAACTACCTTTGGGGCCACAAAGCTGGGAGATTCATTACCTAAGGTTGAAACAACATTCAAGGCGACTGTGCATAATAGTAAAAAATACTTTATCGGGTATTACTAGCACCAGGAGAAGTGACTTGAGAGAAGAGATTGGTGAATATGTTGGTGATTGGGAAAAGATGTAGGAAGAAGAGAGGAAGCTAGATGAAATTATAGCCCTAATTGCAAGAAGAGAAAAGAGAGGTAAGGGTAAGTTTGAAGGAAAGTTACCTTTGAAATGTTTTTCATGCAATAAGATATGTCATTTTGCATCTAGATGTCCTACAAGGGTTCCTCAACATAAATCTAAGTTTCATAGACTTAATTACTCCAAGGATAAGGAATGTTACTATGCTAGTGAAGGTGTGTCTGATGATAATAATGTAGATTATGATGAAATTGGATTTATTTCTATTAAATATGATGAACCTATTCATGAAGAGAAATCCCTAGTTTCACATGTTGAAAATAAATCTAAATGGATCATAGGCAGTGGTTGCTCACATCATATGACTAGTGATAGAAACAAGTTTATTTAGCTAACTAAATATGATGGTGGTGTAGTCAGATTTGGTGGCAATACTCCTAAGTTTATCATTGGAGTGGGATCGATTTCTCTTGATGGTAAAACTAATACGTATGATATATTAGTTGTTGATGGACTTAAGAATAATATTTTGAGTGTTGGACAACTTGTATACAAGGTTTATCAATTGAATTTTATTGATGGGAAATGTTCCATCAGAAGTAAGACAGGAGATTTGATTCCATCTGGTACTAAGTCAAGAGTTAATGTTTATGAGTTGAACACTACATAAGTTTCTTTTTTTGTTGCAAAGGTTGATGATAGTTGGTTATGGCATAGAAGATTTTGTCATGTAGATTTTGATAGCATTGTGAAAGCAAGTATGGCTAATGTTGTTAGAGATCTACCGAAGATTATGAAACTTTCTAACACTATGTGTAGAGAATGTGTGATGGGGAGACAAACTAGAAGCGGTTTTAAAAGAAAATCGTACTCAGCGAAAGGGAAGCTAGATTTGGTGCATACAGATTTGTGTGGTCCTACAAGAACAAGATCATACTATGGTGAAAGGTATTTCATACTTTTTGATTGACTTTTCTAGGATGATTTGGGTTCCATATCTTAGAGAGAAATATGAGGCTTTTGATAAATTGAAGATATTCAAAAAAAAAGTTTAGAATGAATCAGGTTTGAAGATAAAATGTTTAAGATCAAGAGGTGGAGAGTTTACTTTAGATTTTTTCAATACCTAATGCAAAGAGCATGGAATATACAGAAAAATATTTTCTCCAAGGACACCACAACAGAATGGGATTAAGAGCAAAGAAATAGAACTATATTAGATGCTGCCAGAACTATGTTGCTTGAAGGAAATGTGTCGCATGTTCATTGGAGAGAATTTGTTGGTACTAGTGTTTACACTTTGAACATAATTAAGATCAGAGAAGGTACTAAAAAGACTCCTTATGAACTATGGTTTAATCATGATCCTACTATGAAATATTTCAAAATATTTGGTAGTAAATGTTATATCAAAAGAGATGATGAGATAGGAAATTTTGATGCTAGAAGTGATGAAGGGATATTCCTTGGTTATTCCACTAAGAAAGAATATTATGACTATTTAATCTGGGATTGAGAAAGATGATTGAAAGTGCTAATGTGAGGATTGATGAGAAGTTCCTGATTCAGGAAAGAATATACGACTATAGCTAGACTTCAAAGAAAAGGGAGGTTACTGGAAATCAAGAAGAACCTTTTGAGATTGATCATGAGATTGAGGTATGTCTGAATGATTCAAATGATTCTACTGGAACTCCAAAAACATTGAGGTATGTTAAGAAGAACCATCCTGGAAATAAAATTATTGGCAATGCAAGCACATGCATGATGAAAAGATCAATATTAAGAAATGAAATTTGTTTGATTTCTCATGCTAAACCAAAAACTAATGATGAGGCATGTAGGGATGAATCTTGGACTAAAGCTATGCAGAAAGAATTGGAACAAATAAAGAAAAAAAATAGTTGAGAATTGGTTCCTGTACCTAAAGATAAGGATGTTATAGGAACTAAATGGGTTTTCAAAAACAAAATGAATGAAGAAGGAATGGTTGTAAGAAATAAGGCAAGTTTGGTTTGTAAAGGCTACTCGTAATAGGAAGGCATAGACTTTGAAAAAACATTTGAACTTTTTGCTAGGCTTGAGGCAGTAAGATTATTTCTTGCTTATGTTGCACACAAAGACTTTAAAGTACATCCAATGGATGTGAAATCTACATTTCTGAATGGAGATATAGAAGAGGAAGTATAGATTGAGCAGCCTAATGAATTTCCTTTGACAGTTGATGAGAACATGGTTTGCAAATTGAATAAGGATTTGTATGGATTGAAAGATGCACCTAGAGCATAGTATGCTAGATTGGATAGGTATTTACCTCATCTTGGATTAAGAATAGGTAATGCGGACAATAATTTGTACTTTAGAACTAGTGAAGATGGAATTTTAATAGTTGTTGTTTTTGTAGATGATGTCATTTTTGGAGGTAATGAGTAAAAATTTCTATAAGGAAATGGAAAATGAATTTGAGATGTCGATGATTGGTGAAATGAAATTTTTCCTTGGACTTCAAACTAGTCAGAACAAGATTGGTATTTTTATTTCTCAAACCAAGTATCTTAAGAAAACGTTGAAAAAGTTTGGAATAAAAGAATGTAAACCTTTTGGAACACCTATTGTTACTGGTTACAAGCTTACTACTACTGATGAATCTCAGAGTGTTTTTCAGACAAGGTACATATTTGTGATTGGAAGCTTACAATATCTTACTCACACTAGACCAGATATTGCTAATGCTGTTGGAGTTGTGGAAAGATATCAAGTAGATCCTAAAGAGACTCACTTTGATGTTGTAAAGAGAATATTTAGATATCTGAAAGGAACACTGGAATATGGCTTATGGTATAAAAAATATGATGATTTTGTTTTGCATGCTTATAATGATGTTGATTGGGCAAGAAATGTTGATGACAGAAAGAGTACAAGTGGTGGTGCAAATTTTCTTGGGAAAAGATTGGTTTCTTGGTTAAGTAAGAAGCAAGATTGTATATCTCACTCTACTATTGAATCAGAATATGTTGTTGCTTTTATTAATTGCACACAGATTTTTTGGATGAAGAAAATGTTGAAGGACATCGGGATAAATTTTGATGAGCCAGTGGTTATTCATTGTGATAACACTAGCACAATGAATATATCAAAGAATCCAGTTATGAATTAAAAAAATAAACATATTTCAATTAAGTATCATTTCATGAGAGACAAGGTTGCAAAGAAGGAGATTATATTGGACTATATTAGCACAAAGGAACAAATAGCAGATATATTTACAAAACCTTTGCCTAATGATGCCTTTGAATATCTGATGCAGAGGGTTTGGTACTCTAGAGCTTTTCCTCACTCCAAGATTCTTGTTATAATATTCCAACCATCCAATAGTTGTTCCTTGTTGAATATTCCTTCAATTAGGATCTCCAAGACCCTCACTACCAACTTCTCCTCCAAGGTATAATTTTTCTTTAGAAGATTCCAAAATTCCTAGGCTTAACTAGTCCAACTAGTTCACCAAATGCCTAGTTTCTTCACTAGAACTCCTCCTAGAATGCCAAACCTCTACTTAGGATCTTCTCACACATATACCAAGACTCCTATCAGTCTTCTTGACCCATCCTAGGTCATTTTTAACTCATTCCAATACTTCAAAACTCTTTACTAATCCAATTGGTCAATATTTCACTAGGAGGTCTAATTGCCTAATTCCTAGAAGGTCTATTTTCATAGTTTTAGGGCTATTACTCCAAAAATCCCCAAATTACCCCACACAAGACCTTGAAAATATTCAAGGGATCAACCAACACTATCAGAATCCAAAACCCTGACTTCTGAAAGCACTCATAACCCTAGTTTCTTACAGGCCCTAGATTTCAGCCTATTAATTAGGTATCTGGACCAGTCAGCATAAACAATTATCAAAATGATCTCCAATCTTTGATTCACCTCCTTCCACCTTCAAATAATTTTAGGAGACTATTTAGGGCATCTAAAAATTCCACTAAGTCTTTCCCAAAAGGTCATGAGTGCTTGATCAAATTTCTTCTTCTCCCTGTCCTGGCTCACCTGGATTCACCAGTCAGCCATAGGGCTTTCTAACTGGTCTAGGAGATCCAGTGCAAATACAAGGAAGGAAAAAAAACCTATCTATAGACTCTAACCCTAATTCCCCCTTGGTTCCAGTCAATTCCACCAGTGGGATTCTAGGGTAGAGCCATTTCTAACTAGGTAGCACTGTATTGTCTCTGACAGACCAGTGACCTACAAAATTCTCTAACTTTACAATGCAATAACTTGAAAACAAAATAACTACTGCATATGAAATATAAATGAATCCACTACACTCACATGGAGCCCAATCTCCTCTCCCAATCCGTACACATTCGTACAGGAGTAGAGAAATAGTGCAAATTACAAGAATGCAGATACAGTCATTTGTACAGAGGTGCCAAAAATAAGTATTGCAATCAAAAATATCATTAACAATTCCAAAACATAGAATCCATGCTCATATACTGAGCATGGGGTAGTTACAACCAGTCTAACTACATTTGGCAATTTCTTGCAAAAGTTGCTTGAGCAAATTTCAAAGTTGCTAGCAACTTTTTGCACTTTGTGCATTTTGACTTTCCTTGTCAACTCGATGGGTGATTTTTAATTTGATGACCCTAGATAGGATATGTAGGGCCCTAAAACACCCCTCAAACCCATATTGCACTAAAATATCAACTTTTCCCAAATTAGGCCAAAGTGACCCTAAATCACCTAATGAGCACTAAGGCTCTTACAAACATGAAGTTAATTTGTCATTGCATCCAACCCGTTGGACATTATTCCAACACACACACAAACACCTAACCCTAAATCACACCAAAACATCAAATAGGGAGGTGTCCTGCACCATACTCCCCTGGACAAAAGAACTCATGTCCCTTGAGTTAGGAGGTCTTCAATGGTGACCCCATGTTTCAGAATGTCCAGCTTTGTCATCCAAGTGGCCTCAACTTTAGGTATTCCCTGCCACTTGATGAGGTATTCCGTGCTGTTACCTTTCCTTTTCTTCTTTATCACTTTATAATCCAAGACACTTTCCAATTTTAGTGGCATTGGGGTAGGCAAGTCTTTCACCCAATCATCATCCTCCCAATCTGCAAGTGTAGACTGAACTGTGTTTAGAGATGATCCCTTATAGGGATACAAGTCACAAACATTTAAAATGGGTGAAATCCACAAATTAGGAGGAAACTCCACTTCATAGGCATTCTTGCCATACTTATGTAAAATCTCCAGTGGCCCTATCTTCTTCACGAGTAGTTTAGTTGGCTGGCCTTTGGGTAGCCTCTCTTTCCTGAGGTAGGAAAGGACTAGATTGCCTACCTTGAACTTTAATTCTATTATTGACTGATCAAACTTGGACTTGTACTTCTCCACTTGCTTCTATAAAGTCTTGTTGACTTGTTCATGTAGTTCCTTCATCTATTATGCAAATGAATCTCCTTGCGCACTTCTCTTGTCCTTCAAATTGAGATCTCACAACTCCAAGATCCCTCTAGGGTTGACCCCATACACTATCTCAAAGGGGCTCTTCCATATACTCCTATTAATGGAGTCATTATAGGCAAATTCTTCCTGACCTATGATATGATCCCATGACTTACCATGTTGTTTAGTCAAACACCTTAGCAAGTGACCTGTTGACTACCTCTGTTTGGCCATTTGATTATGGATGGTAGGAAGAAGAGAAAGACAAGTTTGTTCCAAGCATCTTCCATAGGGTCCTCCAAAAGTGACCCACAATTTACAAACTTACTATCTCTGTCACTTATAATATTCAGGGGCAAGCCATAGATCCTCACAATGTCCCTAAAGAATAGACCTACAATTTGAGAAGCATCATTTGTTTTCTTGCATGGAATGAAGTGTGCCATTTTTCTAAAATAGTCCACCACCACAAATATACTATCATGACCCCTAGGTGTCTTTGGTAACCCCAAAACAAAGTCCATACTAAGACACTCACAAGGCCTTTGGGGTATGGATAGGGGTTGGTATAACCCACTGTTGCTTCTTTGTCCTTTTTCCCTCTGAAAAATTTGACATTGTTCTACAAATCTCTTCACATTTGATTGTAACTTAGGCCAATAATAGTGCCTATTCACTTACTCCAAAGTCTTATCCACTCCAAAGTGGCCCCCCAAGCTACCTTGGTGTGTCTCCTTCACAATGTTTTTCCTCATTGAGCATTGAGGAATACACATAAGGTGACCTTTAAACAATAAGCCTTCCTGCAACACAAACTCATTGAAATCCACTTTGAAACCCTGTTGAAACTTCACACATGCTTCATAGGCTTCTCTGAAATCCTTGTCCTCCTTGTAGAGGTCCTTCAAATCATCCATCTCTACACTTTGCAATTTTATCTCCTGCATTGTGAGTACTCTTTTTCTAAGAGCATCTGCAACCTTGTTGCTAATTCCCTTCTTGTGCTTTATGGCAAATGTATAAGCCTGCAAGGACTCTACCCACTTCAAGTGTCTTTGATTCAGTTTTTCTTGCCCGTTCAGAAAAATTAGAGCATGGTTATCAGTGTAGACCAAAAACTCCCTAGGTAATAGGTAGTGTCTCCACTTCTTAAGGGCTTGTACCATAGCATATAACTCCAAATCATAGATGGAGTACTTGTGTTTAGCCTCATTCAACTTTTCAGAGAAGAAAGCCACGGGATGTCCTTGGCTTAGCACTGCTCCAATATCCAACTTGCTAGCATCACATTCTACCACAAATAGTTGATTTAAATTAGGGAACCTAAGAGTAGGTAGTTCTATAATCCTCTTCTTTAACATTTCATACCCTTGGTTTTCTACCATAGTCCACTCAAACTTGCATTTGATTCCACCTTTTATGGTGTTAAGAATAGGGGCACACACATGGCTGAAATTTCTCACAAATTTCCTATAGTAGGAGGCCAACCCATGGAAACTCCTAACATCCCCTATGGACCTAGGTGTAGGCCATTCCAACATTGACTTAACTTTTTCAAGATCCATCTTCATGCATCCATTAGTAGCCACAAAACCAAGGTAAACTAGTTCGGTTTTGAGAAACTCACACTTTTCTTGATTTATCATCAACTTCTCTTGATGTAGCTTCCTCAAGACCATATCCAAATGCTTCATGTGATCCTCTTTAAACCTTCTAAAGATCAAAATATCATCAAGATAAACTATTACAAATTTACCAATGAACTCTACTAGCACTTCATTCATGAGCCTCATGAATGTCCTAGGTGCATTACTTAGGCCAAAGGGCATTACTAGCCACTCATACAGCCCTTAATTTGTCTTGAAGGTTGTCTTCCACTCATCACCAAGCCTCACTCTTATCTGATGATATCCTGACTTCAAATCCACCTTAGAAAAATAGCAAGAAACACCCAAATTATCCATCAAATCTTCTATCCGGGGTATTGAGAACCTATACCTGACTGTGATCTTGTTTATAGCCCTAGAGTCCATACACATCCTCCATTTTCCATCCTTCTTAGGTGCAAGTACTATTGGCACAACACATGGGCTTAAACTCTTCCTTATCAACTCCTTATCCAACAAATCCTAAATTTATTTTGCTATCTCTGCATTCTGACTTGGTGTCATCTTATATGCTGCTTTGTTTGGCAAATTTTCTCCAAGAATGAGGTCAATCTGATGACTCACATCCCTCATAGGTGGTAATTCACTTGGAAAACCATTATCTACTATGTCATGGTACTCCTCCAACAATGCCTGTATCTCTGGTGGCAAACTGACTTTCTCCTTAGTCTCCTCCTTTGGTTTTATCACTACTACACAAAAAACTCCTTTCTCCTTCTGCATGACCTTTATAAACTCCTTACCACTCAATAACATCACACTTGTCCCCACATTCTTCTCCTCATTAGGCTCTAGTAAAGGATTCATCTAAAACTTCTTCCCCAACTTGGTGATCACATAACTATTCCTTTCCCCATCATCCATTGCTTTGACATCATACTACCATGGATGCCCTAGAAGTAGATGGCATGCATCCATAGGCAGTATGTCACATAGGACCTTGTCCTTATACTCTCCAACCTCAAACTCCACCAAAGTTTGTTCATCCACCACTATTTGTTGACCCTTTTTCAATCATGAAACCTTATAGGGTGTGGTATGAGGTATCCTCCTTAGTTTCAATTTGTCCACCATCTCCGTGGATAGTATGTTCTCAGTGGAGCCAGAGTCCACTATTACTTTTCAAATCTTTCCATGAGACTTACAATTTTTCTTAAACAAGTTCTTCCTTTGAGGTGGCTCTATAGTGCTAGGCACTTTCAAAAAAGTTCTCCTTAACATCAAGTTCTCTCCATCCATTACTGGCCCTGCCTTGGAAATGGGAGAAGTAACACTTTATGTGTCATCCTCTTGTACCAACTGATTCCTTCTACCCCCTATTGAACATGACGAAGTCTTTTTAGGACACCTACCCATCGTGTGATGCACTTGGTTGCAATTATAGCACCTTCCAGTGAAGACTTAATTCGATCTTCCTTGGGATTGAAATCTTCCTCTAGGAGGCCCTCTTCCTCTGTATCCTCCTCTCTGAAAAGATCCCCTAAACTGATTGCTCCCACTGTTATCCATAGATTGATTATCTTCTTGTCTATTAGGGCTTTGTCCCCTACCAAAGTTACTCCTTCCTCTCTGAAAACCTCTATTATTATTACCACCTCTTCCTCTTTGATGGAATTCATTCCTCCTTCTAGCCTTATCCTCTACTCTTAAGGCCAATTGGAAACATTTGTGCATACTATCAGGAGCCATCATGCTAATCTCATCTTGTATCCCTTGTCCCAACCCATTGGGATACCTTGCCACCTTCTCCATTTCCTCTTCTTGGCTTCTATCCCTTAGGCTCAACTTGTGAAACTCCTTGGTGTAAGCACTCACTATCATCTCCTTCTATCTTAAGTTCTACAACTTTTGGTACATTTGGATTTCATAATCAGTAGGCAAGAATTGTGCCCTCAATCTGATTTTCATCCTCTCCCAAGAAATAATCTTTTTCTTTCCATTGGTTGCCCTATCATCCTGCATCATGTTCCACCACACCAATGCAAATCCCTTGAGTCTATCCTTAGCATAGCTGACCCTATTCTCCTCTGAGATTTCTTTGTAATCAAATTGGTTGTCAATGGCTTCAATCCAATCCAACAACTCTTCTCCATTCAGGCTACCACAGTAATATGGCATGTGTTCCATGCTATCCCTGTTAAGGGACTTAAAGGCATGCAAGAATAGCTTTTGTTCTTTATCCATCTCAAGTTCATTTCCTTTGTTTGATGACTCTTATGTCTGACTTTCATCATCTCCATCACTTTCATCTCCCCATTCAGTGATCTTCTTTTTTCCCTTTGTCTCGGACACACTAGCCTTCTCCAAGAGGCCCTGAACCAATTCCACTATGGAATCCCTACTCATTTCCTTAATAGGCATGTTTTCAACCTCTTGACTCTCTTCCACTTCATACATACACAACCTTCAAGAAAATATGGCTCTGATACCACTCTGATGTAGAGGGTTTGGTACTCTAGAGCTTTTCCTCACTCCAAGATGCTTGTTAGTCTATTCCAACCATCCAATGGTTGTTACTTGTTGAATCTTCCTTCAATTAGGATCTCCAAGACCCTCACTACCAACTTCTCCTCCAATGTATAGTTTTTCTTTAGAAGATTCCAAAGTTCCTAGGCTTAACTAGTCCAACTAGTTCACAAAAATACCTAGTTTCTTCACTAGAACTCCTCCTAGAATGCCAAACCTCTGCTTAGGATCTTCCCACACATCTACCAAGACTCCTATCAGTCTTCTTGACCCATCCTAGGTCATTCTGATATCATTCCAATACTTCAAACCTCTTTACCAATCCAATTGGTCAATATTTCACTAGGAGGCCTAATTGCCTAATTCCTAGTAGGTCTATTTTCACAATTTTAGGGCTATTACTCAAAATATCCCAAAATGAGCCCACAAAAGAAATTGAAAATATTCAAGGGATCAACCAACACTATTAGAATCCAAAACCTTGACTTTTGAAAGCACTCATAACCCTAGTTTCTTGTAGGCCCTAGATTTAAGCCTATTAATTAGGCCTCTGGACTAGTCAGCATGAACAATTATCAAAATGATCTCCAATCTTTGATTCACCTCCTTCCACCTTCAAATCCTTTTGGGATACTATTTAGGGCATCTGAAAATTCCACTAAGTCTTTCCCAAAAGGTCACGAGTGCTTGATCAAATTCCTTCTTCTCCCTGTCCTGGCTCACCTGGATTCACCAGTAAGACATAGGGCTTTCTAATTGGTCTAGGAGATCCATTGCAACTGCAAGGAAGGAAAAAAAAAACCCTATCTATAGAATCTAACCCTACTTCCCCCATGGTTTCAGTCAATTCCACTAGTGGGATTCTAGGGTAGAGCCATTTCTAACTAGGTAGCACTGTATTATCTCTGACAGACTAGTGACCTACAAAATTCTCTAACTTTACAATGCAAGAACTTGAAAAAAAAATAACTACTACATATGAAAGCTAAATGAATCCACTACACTCCCATGGAGCCCGATCTCCTCTCCCAATCCATACGCAGCCGTACAGGAGTAGAGAAACAGTGCAAATTACAAGAATGCAGATACAGCCATCCGTACAGAGGTGTCAGAAATAAGTGTTGCAATCCAAAATCTCATTAACCATTCCCAAACATTGAATCCATGCTCATATATTGAGCATGGGGTAGTTACAACCAATCTAACTACATTTTTCACTTTCTTGCAAAAGTTGCTAGCAACTTTTTGCACTTTGTGCATTTTGACTTTCCTTGTCAACTCGATGGGTGAGTTTGAATTTGATGACCCTAGATAGGATATGTAGGGTCCTAAAACACCCCTCAAACCCATATTGCACTAAAATATCAACTTTTCCCAAATTAGCCCAAAGTGACCCTAAATCACCTAATGAGCACTAAGGCTCATACAAACACAAAGTTAATTTCTCATTGCATCCAACCCCTTGGACATTATTCCAACACACACACAAACACCTAAAACAACCCTAAATCACACCAAAACATCAAATTGTGAGGTTCTCTGCACCAATATCTCAGAGGTATGCTTGGGGTGAGAGCCCCTCCCTAAGAGAACTAATTGATGCAGGAATGCATCAGTCCAATGGCTTTTAGAGCTATATCATTTTCTAGACTTGATACTTGGATCTACTCCTCAAGTGGAGTGATTGTAGTATCAAAATAGAACACTTGGGTGTTTGTGCACCTAGTTTTTGCTGGCATGAAGATTTGAAAAAGATACACCTTGTAGAGGAAAGATGGTTAGAAAAAGATACACCTTGTAGAGGAAAGATTTAGGGAGAGCTATGATGAGGATATTGAGAAGATTGTATTGAGATAGGTACTTTTGGATTGATGGATTTTCTCATATGTTTCCATCAATGCCAAAGGGGGAGATTGTTGGAATTAGCTGCAGATAATATTTGAATTGACTTATGTTGTAGTTGTTGGCATTCATGTTTTTTCATTGATGTCAACATATGTTTCTGATGAAGACAGATAGACTGGTTATCACTGGTGCATGGATGACTGAAAAAAGTGTACGAACAACATACAAATGTTTTAGAGTATGAAAATATGGAAATGTGTAAAAGGATGAGATTTGATATTATATCAAAGTTCTCTTGATTTTATGTTTTTGTTTTTTTGAGTTACACCTATTTTGGTGAAGATTGTTTGTAGAACAGTGATAAAGTTAGTCTCTGATTTTTTAGGATAACTTGGGTGCGAGCACAATTCATATTATGTGAGCTTGAGGAATGTCAGAAGACATGTTGAGGAATTTTTTTTATGATTCTTGGGTTTCAATACTCTTGGTGACGTCAGTTGTGGTGTGTGTTCTAGAGAAGACCTACTTAGGTCTGACTTCAGAGATGTGACGTGTATTATGGATAGTGAGCATGGATTGTAGATCTTGGATTATATTTGATGAAATTTAATTGATGTTTACTTGTTATAGGTACTGTGTGTATCTTATAAAGGGGTTATGTAATTATTTTTATATTAGGGAATTCTTAATTGGCTGACCTAATTTCTTATTGTAAACTTGTATAAAGGAAATTTATTTTCTTGGTTAGGAAGTAAGAGAGAAGAATGTGGAAGCTGTGAACTTGTATTTTAGAAGTCTACTGGATGTAGACAAGAGGTTTTGATTAAAGAACTTCATTGGAACTGTTCAACAAAATTTATTTCTATCAGTTAGTTCACTGGATTGTATATCTTCTATACATATGTATTTCAGACAGTATGTCCTAAAGGTGGATTCAACCTTCTTTAGGCAGTGAGCCTATTGTTTCTCTTGACGCCTAATAGGGTCTATCCTTTAACAAGGACTATGTACTTTATGAAATAATCATCTCCTAACAAGGATAAATCTCCTAACATGGATACTATAGTTTCAATGCATTATTTATGGGTGCCAATTCCCACCAGGGTTTTCCCTTAATAGGGTTTCCTCGACAAAAAAATGGTTGTGTTATCATGTTGTTGTTAATGAGTTCAAAATTACATTTATCTTTTGATTGTTAAAGGTTAAATTTTAAATATATGGCACACAACTGATTCAACCCCCCCCTCTCATTTGTGCTGGTGGACTACTATTGCTAACATATCTTAAAATATTTTTACTTTTGGTGTATTCTTAGAAGGGTTTAAGGTCATTATTAGTAAAAAAAATTTATCAGATGCATCATTATCCCTTCTCTTGATATGGTGTTCCCTAATAATATCCCAAAAGGTACTACAAAAATACTATTCTTGAGGTTCAAATATGTTTATATGCTCTTGTGCTTTTCTAACATTATTTGCAGGGACTAGATGTAATTTTGACATGGCCATAAACCATCCATCTTTCTAAATATATATCTAGGAAATTATGGATGAATTCATAAAGATGTTTACCATAATTTTGTTGAATATTGCAGGTGCATTATTTACTTTATATTTCATAAATGTGTATATGAATGATCCCCATTTCATGGAAAATGTTGTCTTATTTTCTTCTTCATCCTTTATCCAAACTTGGTGGTACTCATAAAATCCGCCAATAAAGGAATGTGTTCAAGCAGTTGATTTTGAAATATTTTATATGAAGGGGGTAGGGCATGGGTCATGGATGCAAGTTTTTTTTCAATTCTTGGAAGTTTTCATATATATGGATTTCCCCCATTTTCCTATTTTGTAACCTCGTTAAACTAATCCACTCAGATCCTCCAACCAATTTTATAACTTATGTTACCAACATGTTATCTAGTTGTGTCTTGACTTGTTTCTTCATATTAGGATTAAGGTGGCAAGATCTCTTTCATTTATGTTTTGTGTCTTCCTTCAATTTTATCTTCATTTCTCCCACTTCCTCTTTGATGACTTTCATTTTTGTATGTGTCTATGGAAATATTTTTTTGTATTTGGATAGAAATTCAATGACAAATACTACTAATGGCTCCTCCCAAAAATCCACAATCTTATCCAATTTAGGGGCTCCTTTAGTGGTTTCTTTTTATTCTTAGATTTTAAGATTTTTAATATAATATTTTTTTTTAACCTTGTTCAGTTATAACTCCAATTATCCTTCTCCCACAATTCTCTCAATATTAGGTTTTGGTTCATCCTCATATTTTTTCACCTTATAACATTCTTGTTTGACTGGTTTGAATAATTTCTTTTATTTTTCCTAATGTAATATAGATTTTTATTTCGTCATCCTAAAATGAGAATGTATGGATAAAGTCATTTTATAATTAATCTCGATCGTTAGTTCTAGTTCTTCTTTCTTGGTTGATATACCAAGTTTGTACTACTCGTGTTAAGGTCTAGTAAAATGGTTGTATCTAGAGGCAATAATCATATCCCATATCCCCCTTGTATGTAGTTATGAAAATTTGTGTGGTTCTTTAAAGTGAATGTTCCTAAATATTTGGGTATTAGTACATATTTTCCTCCTTTTGTATATTAGGATTTGATGAGAATTTTGAGAGCATGTCAACAAAAGATAGTATATCTTTATGTATTCCACAAATAATAAGCACTGAAACCTAAGGTATCTTTAGTTGCAAAAAATTTCATTCATTCATCTTTAAATGCCCCTTCCATATCTAAGATATACTATATTCCATCTCCCACTCTAGAAAACCTTGGTTGCTTAATATGTGATATTCCTTTTTGTATGTGGTCAATATGTTTCATATCATTCACGAACTAATTATTCTCTAATATATTTTTATAGTAGATTTGTATCATAAAGGGCCATATAAATTCAGACATCTTATGTTGTGGTATTTGATTGGTTTTGGAATTCATTGATACAAAATATAGGATTTACAAACTACTATCTTGAATAGTTTCCATATAGGAGCTCTCTTCTACGTTTCTTAATGGTTTATGCACTATAGGTTTTTATTATGTACAAAGGATATCTCTTGTTTCCTTGAATCGATAATACCATTGGAATTTATAAATCATCTTAATCCAAACAAATATTTTAAGGCATTAAATGACTTTTTCATTTCAACCACTTCAAAACCCACAATTTTTGAGGTCTTTAATATTATTTTTTGCATTTTTACATGTCTCAAAAGGGTACATGCCTAAACCATCTCATTGGATATCATTGGTGTTTTCAACAACTTAGGTCTCCCTAATCTTTCTTGAGATATAGCTAGAATGATATTTAGATCCATGCCCAAGTCAACCACCACATTCTTGACTTTTTTATTATTGATATATGTGGTGATGAGAAGAGAAGACTCATTATTCTAGTTATGATTGTCAGTCAATTGGTTCACTTGTTTCTACTTGTTCCAATACTTTCCCAACTACTTTAACTTCATTAAGAGATCTTTTTGTTGGTCCAAAGAGAACAAGTTCTTAAGCATCATTACCTCCTCTCCAATAAAATATGTTGCTTCATCCCACCACAGCTACATGATCTATTATTTATCCTTATATATAATCTTAGCATGTTGTTGTTTGTTTGGCTAGAAGTACTCATGATATCCTTCTTTTAGACAATAATATTTATCCCCCTCTTCAATTTTTGTTTACCTTTCAATGTGAGTTCCTTGTCTTGTGAGCACTATAGCCTTATTCTCCTTTATTTTTTTTACTTCTTTTCTTTATTTCTACTAAATAATCTTCATTGAAATATTATTCATTAGTTGTATCCAAAAACTCTATATCCATGTTTTATGAACCTCTTACCATTTTTTGTATCATTCTCCTTATAACCCTAACCCCTCTTTGAAAATCATCACTCCTAGACTATTTTTGTACATTTTGGAAAATTATCTTGCATTTTCACATTTGTAGAGAACATGCAAGTCATCTCCATAGAAAGGGCATTTCATTTTTTTCACCCCAAAATTTAGTTGCAGAGTAGCCTACTTTCCCATGATTAAAAAAGTGGCATCATTTATTCTCTAATTATTTCTTTCATGGCCTCTTCCACCTTTGTAATTTGATTTTCAGTTATCCTCATGTACTCTTTTGGTGGGTTTTATTATACAGGAATTCAATGTTGTCTATTTTTTTGTAGAATTGAGCAAAATGGGTGATTGAGAAATCAATATGGGTGTATTGGTATGGTTGTCATTGACGTCAACTAGTTGTTGTTGTCATCTGTGAGTGTTTTTATGTAATCAGTGTTGAGTATATTGGTGTGCATACTTTGTATGTTGAGAATATATTGATAATATTTTTGCATTGTGTTGAATACTCTTTGGAGATAATTATTTTAAGGTTTTGAGTTTCAGAATGAAGTATAATAGATTTGGCAGTTGTTTGTGTTTAGTTGTGACTAACTATGGTTTCTATGTGAAATGCATGATTCACATTTCTCTGGATGATAGTTTATGATGGTGCGCTTCTAGAAATGAGATATTAATGCCCTTAGCTTCATTCATTTTAGTTTTCACAAGAGTTTTAATTTTAGAGACTTGGTTTCAAAGTTTGATGGTGTTTCTACTCTAGGTTTGGCCGACCTCAGGTGTTTAAACTTCATTATTTTGTCTCAATTATTAAAAGAATAAATGTATCATGTATGATGATATGTTTGGTCCTAGATATAACATGTTGTGGTCCACTTATCATTCCTCCCCACCATGGGAATTTTTAGTGCATACCTATTTAAAATTATATTCGGCTAATTGTCTGGCTGATAATGAGAGACTTCACAAGTTATAGATTAATATAAATAAAGAAAAAATCATTATGGATCATGTGGTTGCAGAAGTGGAGATTGGAATTTTTATGCTTGTGTAAATTACTGTGCAAGTGCATACTTATACGAAGAAGACATACAAAAGAGGAATTATCTCCCTGATTGGTTGATTTGTTGTGATGAGTATTAACAAACAATTTGGAAATTCATGTGTTACCTATTGATGAAGTGAATATCAGTGGATTGAGTTGGTGTTTCTTGTTAGTGGTGGATTTATTCTCTTTTATATTTCTTCTCTGGTACTGAATCGTCTCTCGTGAGTTATTTGGTAGTGATCCCTTGACAATGAGTCTTTCTCTATAAAAATCACCTTAACTAGTGTCACCTTAATCGATTTTCTTATATTTGAGAATAATATTCTTCGTATGTTTTTTCCCTTACCATAGTTTTCCAGGTAAATCTTGTGTTTCATGGTTATTTTTCTTTCATGTTTTTATTTTGCAATTAAGGATTAAAGTAACTTTCATGGAGCTCATTAAAAATGTTATCAAGATTAAAAGTTTGTGGACAATTGATTCGCCCCCTCCCCCTCTTAGTTGTCTCTCATATCCAAGACCTTTAAGGTTGTTTCCTATATCCTCCATCATTAATGTTTATGTTTACATATGTATTTAATTTATGATTATCTCCTCCATTCCAAACTTGAAACTAATAATCATGGTAGTCCTCAGTGAGATGGATGCCCCTTTATTTATAAATGGCACAATATATTGAATTTATTTTTATTGGCACTGTTTTAACCTCCACATGTAATGAAAATACTTTAATTTCTTCTTGTACCTTTGGGAAATCATTTTTGATATATCCTTCTCTATAATAATAGGTGTACCATAATTGTTTTTCCTTGTTTAGTTCTCCTTTAGCTAATATTTTATTCTAAATTGTGTGTGACTCAACCTAGTACATGTCATTAGGAGTAACAAAATTGACAATTTAGAACAAGATATTAGCTAAAGGAGAACTCAAGAAGGAAAAACAAGTATGGTATTCCTACTATTATAGAGAAGGATATATCCAAAATGATTTCCCAAAGGCACAAGAAGAAAGTAAAGTAGTTGCATTACATGTGGAGATTAAAATAGTGCTAGTAAAAAATAATAAAATATATTGTGCCATTTGAAAATAAAGGGGCATCCATCTCTTTCATGTTTGTGAATCAATTTAGTATGTCATTGTGATTAAAAAAGTGTAGGTGTCAAATTATACTCCATAGAATGTTCTGATTAAGTAAAAATAGGTTTTACAAGGACCCGAAACCTTTAACAAAGTTTTAAATGGATATTACAATAAAGATCAACATTATTTGTGCCATAGCACCTAGATAAAACAACCAAAACAAGTAAGAGGCCTACAACCTAACATCAGGAAAAACAAAAAAAGGAACAGACAGGGACAACAAAAAAATAGGGCACGGGATAGGACAGCTAAATGCTCTTTATTAAATCTTGTGCCTGGATCACCATGAGCTGCATCTTCTTTGCAAGGTTCTTTTTCTCTTCCATCTCCTTATCATCCTTGGATCCTGACTTTTTGGTGCTAGCCTGAGTGCGTTTACCCGGTCCCACAGCTTCCTTCTTCTCTTTCCCATATTTGTCACCCTTTTTTTATTGCATCTTCTCCAGGATCTTCACATGCTTAGTATAGACCTGAAGACTTACCAGGATTTGCTCCCCTATTTTGTGCATGGTATCTTCCAGCTTGTCCACTCTGTTATGCAGCATATGGAGCTTTCCATCAACGTCACCCTCCACCGCCATGTTCTCTTTCTCCTTCAATCTCTTTTCCATTTCACAGAATTTAGCCACCATTTCCACAAAGGCATCATTTGTGCCCACCACATCTTTCAACTCATCAAGACAAACCACAACTGGTTTCTCCCCAACACCAATTTTCAAAATGAGATTAACCTCGCCTCTCATGTTTTGCATTTGTTTTTTAATATTAACAATTTCATCCAGCATTTTACCCAAAGTGTAGGTAAAGTCCAGCAAGAAAATTTTGTTTTAGTAATTTCATCTAGCCCACTAATATCCTTAGCAGACTCCACATTAGTAGGTATATCAGCACCTTTGGTCTCAGTATTTTTTTCCATATTGTTCACAATATCCTGCACACTTTGGTTGACATCCATTTGCAGATTCTCCTCCGTATTCTTCATGGTTATTTGCACTTCACCTGTATTTCCTGTGTCATCCTCATTTTTTTCATCTTCCCCTATATCATTCCCCAAATTAATCACAGTGCTCTACTCCTTTTCCATGTCTTCATCCTCTTCCGAGGATAGAATAATTCTCTTTTTGCTTGGGGTTTTTTCTTTTTTATTCTTCTTAATTTTACTACCAGTGATCTCCCCACACTTCCTTTTCTTGCTCCCTTTTCCTTTATTATCCTCATACTTATCATTTCACAATCCTTCTCCATTTCAGAATCCTCCATGGCAACCTTCTTCAGAATCTTCTTAGAAGACAAACCTTTTGTCTTCTTAGGGGTTTGATACTCAGAAGGTAATTCCTCTTCATCCTCTGTATCCTCCCCGGACATATTTTCTTCCTCATCTCCTTCCATGTCCTCCTTATCCCTAACAATCCTTTTCATAAATGTTTTTTCCACCATTTTTTTTTAGAAGGTCAAAAACAAGAAGCATGAAGCCCTAGTGTGAGGCATGATCACCTTTTAGGTCCTTCTGAAGACTAGTAATGGTGAAATCCAGCGAGCTCAACAAGTACAAAGGAGGGATAGCTTTAACATTATGCCTAAAGTGGTTCAACAACATAAAGTGATGTCGATAAGCTCTGGTAAACCTACCATCGAGCATTATGTAAATGGTAATAACAAAAAGAACATACCTACACAGCATGGAAATGCATTTAGGGTTATGGTAGGAGGTGTCCTCCTTCACCAGTCTTTCCTTTTCCTCCTCCTTAGTCAGGAATTTCTCCCAGGATTTGTCAGAGATGGTTTTATCTCTATAAAACTTGATTCCTTCCATACTCATGCCCGTGGCCTCATCTATAGTTTACTTTGATACCTCCATCAATTGGTTCGCCACAAACACCTTCCTAGTCTTCCATGTTTTGGTGAATTGCCTAGTAACCGTAGGGTTTCTGCCATGTAATCTCTCCATGAAAACCTTCATCCCTCCTTTCTTCAGGATATTCCAAACAACCTTATTTTCCTTCCACTCTTCACAATTGACAGGCTCAAAACATTTCTTGCTTCCTCCTATTTTATCTCTCTACAAAAAAATAGTAGTATCATTGTAAGAAATGTTGTTGTTGTTATGGGTTAAACCAACTTCTTTCAAATTCACCAAAAACACCCAGAATCTATGCCAACTCAGGAGCATCCTCACCAAAAAGTACTTCACCTAGATGAAGTAATTATGATACCTCACATCGTAATCAAAGCTGGTCATAAACCTTACCACTTAAAACCCTTTTTTGCTTGCTCCATAAACGATCACTTTCCATTAATGATTTCACCTGAAAAGGCATTTCATCCCCATCATTCCAATGCATCATCACCTCCATTTTTCACACCATGTTTTCATCCTAGTCAGCATACCATTGGTTTCTCTTAAATTATGCACGATGACGCAATCTTCCAAAGATCTTATTAAAATTTAACCTTTTTGAATGACATTATGAATAGACCAGGAAGCTTCATAATCATTATTGAGAGATTTTATTATGTTAAGGGAATCACCTTCAATCCATATCTTCCTACATCCCTTATCCTTGGCTAAGACTAAGCCATGATGGGTAGCAATGGCCTCAGCAACATGGTTGGTTTGAAAACCTAAAGGTATAGCTCTTATACATTTAGAAACCCCATGTTCATATCTTATCACCATTCCACAGCCTGCCACCCCCGGATTCCCTTTCGATGCACCATCGAAATTAACTTTCATCCATCCCCTAGGAGGGCAATCCCATCTAACTTCATCTCTCCTTGAATTATCCTTGCATTTTCTCATGTTTCCTTTTATTTTCCAATTATTAAAGAAGGTAGTATCCTCCAAATTAGAAGGTTCCACAATGTTGTCCTTTAGATATAAATTCTCCATAACAGATCTTTTGATCTTATTGAAGACCACAGTCTTATTGGAAACCTTGTTTCTAAAGATTCTCTCATTTCTTTCTTTCCAAACCCCCCAGTAAATATAGGGTAAAATAAAACTCCATATCTTAGCAACAGTTTCATTCCTAGAGGGGGAAACCAGGAAGTGAAAAAACTCCTAAGATCCTCAGGAATAACCCAATCAACATTAAGGAGTTTGAAGCATATCTTCCATAGAATGTTATCCTTATCCTTGTGTAACTTATTGATGTGATCCGTTCAATCTTCTATATGTCTGACACTCATTCTTCTAATTTACAACATAATTCCTCAAATAATTTTTCATATGATTTCATTGATTTATTTTCACTCTACACAGAATCCCTAATTTTATAGAAACTTTCTATTGGGATGCTCAAAGTATCAAAGTTTATCACTTAAATATTTGTTAACTTCATCCCAACTTATTTCATTTTTAGTATATTTTTTCTTGTACCAATCTGATTTATCCTTCCTCAATGAGGAAACAAATTCCAATAACTTTTATCTATATTCTTCAGCTCCTTTCCTTTCCTAGAGTGATTCTAAAAGAAATACATATGTAGCAACCTTGTTGATAAGTTTTCTAAATACTATAATTTTTATTGATCTCTCCATTTTTCTCTTTACTTTTTGTCTTATATTTTGTGGATCTACGGACTCCTATCTTTTTCTTTTTTCACATTGTATACTATACAAGGATTTTTTTTATATATTGTTGTCCCTTTTCAATTTTATGTCTAAGTACTTACTTCCAAGTATCTAATTCTAAGGATTCCCTTTCTCTTATTTATATTCTTTCTTTTTTATTTATTATTTTGTAGTATCCCTTCTACCAAAATCCTTCTACTCTTATATAGATTAGGTGATTGATCTTGGATAAGGGGTTGTAACCCTTTAAAACAGATTTCCATCTTTGTTTTTGTAAGTGATGTTTTATTAGTCAATGACCTTAAATCGGTGTTATATTCATATTAAATTTATCTTCTTTTTCTAATTTGTCTCTCCTTAATTTTATTATACTTATATTATCTAATTCTTCTAAGCATCCTTCATGTATAGCAAGACCTTCTCTAGAGTTTTGAAGAATTCCAGAATATGTCATCTACTTTGATTGTTATATTTCACAAATATTGTTTTCCTTCAAAGGTTTTGGAATGTTACACTAGGTTTGGAGCCTTCTTGGTACTACATTACCTTAATAAAAACCATGTGGATCTTCCATAATCATCAATGATCTCCTCTAAACTGATTACTAATTATCCTTTTTTTTAGCATAAATTCATTTTCATTAAGGTCTTTAATTCCTCTTCCATTTTTCTTCTCTTCTAGATTCCATAGCACCCATCTTTGTTTGATTAGAAAAACCCTCATTGGCATGCTCAATTTTCATTTTATCCACAATTTATATTCTCTTGTGGTGTCTTTCCTCTCTTTCAATCATTTGTATATATCTCCTTTCTTCACCATTTGGGCTAGACATTGTCACTTATCTTGCTAATGTAATTTTATTCTTATTTTATCTTGTATTTCTCTTATATCTTTTTACCATGGCTATTTTTGGTTCGGAATTACATTAATCCTTTATTATTTCCTATGGTAGTTATATATTGGCTCTTTTATTGGTCACATCTCTTCAAGGATCCCTTATGGAATTCCTCCTCATTTTCATTCTCCATCCCCTTGGCACCTAACCCCCTCTTACATGGTATACATAAAGAGCATAGTGTTACAAATTTTTATATGTCCTTTTCATCTTCTTCTTTTATCCTTTTTTCTGGTTTATGGTTTTGAATTTTGAAATTTTATATTTTTGTTCTTAATAAGACCTAACCAAGGTCTTAACAATGCAATAATCTGAGCAAGAAATTTAGCAAACATAGACCATAGTTATGAGCCCCAAGGTCTTAATTATTGTTGTATTTTATGTCATAGACTTATTCTATCAAGAGAACGTGGTAGCTCTTGTCAAAATATAAAGAATATTCTATAACACATAATAAATGGAACTGAAAACTATTGTTATAATTAATGTCAAATCAATGCATCACATACATCATTATATCTCCACATACTCTTCTATACATTTATATAATATATATTCATATACATTCATCTCTATCATCTACTACCTATTTCTCGTAGATTCTCTCTCTCTCTCTCTCTCCCTCTCCCACCCTAACATTTACATTTTATCATATACATATATCTAATAGATGGGATGTGACTCATACATAGTATCTATAGTCTAGATGTTATCTTACTAATATTATGTTTCATGGATATGATACAACAAGATGTGGTAGGCTCTTTTGAATTGTGTCTAATTGCTCAACTTCCCTGCCAACAACAACTTTTAGTTGTATTTTCTTCAAATATTCTAAGGCCTATTTAGTAAAACCCTTTTGAACATATCTTACAATCATGACTTTCCATGATATTGAATTTCTTTTAGGTGTTTTTTTTTCAAACACTTCATGTCCCTTGTTTATGCTTCTAAATTTTGCATCGATGTTTACCAAGGAACTTGCAACTACAACTTTGGGAAAACAATCAACTTTATATTACATTCTGATGGATATTCATATCATATTAGAAAAAAATCCCATCTATCACATGTTGTTCAAGGATGATAGAAAATGTTGTAGAGCATGAATTAAAACTTTCCAACTGGATTTTCTTGGCATGCATGTTAATATCTTCTTTCTTTAAATCCTTGTAAAAATAAAAATTACTAATGAGCAATGTATGAGAGGAATTTTTCCTTTATGAAAATATGTGAACTTGAGAATGCAAATATATAAATTGATATTGCTTCTAGATTTGATCATGTGTAAGCTTTTTCATCAACATTTTATATCACACTATGTAATCCATCATCATGATGTAAAAGAGTGCCAAGAGATGTAGATGATCAATTCATATTCTACATCTCTTAGCACTCATTTGCATCATGATGATGGATCATAGAGTGTTATCTAAAACATTGATGAAAAAACTTACACACGATCAAATCCAGAAGCAATATCAATTTATACTATGGATTGTGGAAATATGATACCTTTGAATGCAAATATATAAAAATTGAAGATGTGTAGAGTAGTCCGCAGAAGGGTTTTATTTCTAATGCTTCCTTGAACTAGTCTTATATACATAATGTTGTGAGGTTGAGATGAGAAGTGTATGGCAATGACATGTGCTAATTTAGATTAGAGTGTGGAAAATATGCAATATTATTTAGTATAGGCCTACCAATAAGCTACTCTATAAGGATATATCTCTTTGTTTGACATTATTATGAATTTTAATCAATTTTATTATGTTATTAAATGTTTCTCTTTTTATTCTACACTTAAGCACATAATCTATTAAGAATATATTTCGAAGAAGGGGACTCTTGATCTTTTATGAGGGCATTCCTTAAATGTTCTAACATAAGGTAACGAGAAAAAGCTATTTTATATAAAGCTTCATTTTTTCCCTAACATTAAAGACTAAACAAGATTGTATTAAAAAAAGAAACAATATTCTTACAGTTCAAATATAGTCTTTGAATAAACAACCCTCCCAAGGGAAATACGAAGCTTGTAATGAGAAGATTTCTGAATCTTCTAGAGTAGAGAAATTAAAAATTCTTGAAGTAATTTCTCAAAATTATTTTTAACAAAATGTATAATCATTTAAACCAAGCTCCATGGATGATAAATGTGTTTCTTTTTTTAGATGAAAAAATGTGAATATATTCAACAAATTTAATGGAATCTAGCTCCAAAACATACATTCTTCACAAATAATAACAATTAATAAGACACTTCACTACTCAAAAGAAGACAAGTTTTGTACCACAAAAAGCTCCATCTTCTATAGTTTGTGCCTCTTTTCTCTTTCGATTCAAAATCCACAACTAATTTTTTTTTTTTTAAATGATAAACATTCAAGTAACAAATAAATTTATATAGCATCTAGAACTCATCTCTACATTGAAAGTGTGTCAAAATATCCTTCCATTGCAAGACTCAGAATGCATTTGAAAGTTATTACCTCTTTTAGGAAAACAAAAAAAAACATAGACACATTGGGCTCAATTTATGTAACCATAATCGTGTATCAAACAAGAACACAAATCTTTCAAAATGAAGGTCACGACAAATCTAAACCTTACAACTCAATTAATCTTAAGAAAGTAAATATGAAAGGAAAAAAAAAACATTCAATTAACATTTTAACAATACAAATAATAATTCCTTGACAAAATGTCAAACATTTAGACACCTCAAAGATCAATAAAACCAAGTGAATACTTTTGAGAGTCCCTAAATCCGAGAAATCTAAAATAAAATGTAAAAGGGAAATGGTGATTCAATAAATAAACTAATGTTTTCCAAGAATAATTCTAGTGAAAATAAACACCCATACAATATTTAGATTTCATTCCCCTACATTTAAATAAATAAAAGCTTTGACGAAATTCCTCTATCCTTCATGATTTGATGCATGTCCGTAAAGCTTTGCTTACGGGAAAAAACACAAAAAAAAATTAAAAACATAAGGAGTGCAGATGGTCGAGTAAAATGCATATAAATCAATCCAGGACGAGTTTCTTCTGATTACGTAAGTGTGACTTTGGATATCTCGCAGGTACACAAATAATCCCACATTTATTACGGAAACGAATCAAAGGCATTTTTATATGACAGAGAACACAACGTACCATGTCTTTGAATAAACCCAAAGACTGCAGCAATGCTAATAGACACTATTTCGAGCGTGATGATAAGAGAAAGTGGCGGGCATCCCATATGCTTGACAACTGTTTCTCTCCAGGCTTGCTTGACAACTGTTTCTCTCCAGGCTGACTCGAACAGCATATAAAGTTGAATTTTTATTTTAATGTATGGTATCTATTTTACTCTATTATTATTAGAAATATTGTTTACCCCCCCACCCCCTCCTTTTTTTTAATAATTGATAATTTCTATTTTACTGGTAACATTTATTTATTTAACTTAAACTTCCTATTTACTTTTATTATTCATTTGGTTTTATTTATATTTTATTGTTAATCATGAGATATGGAGTAACTATTATTTTCTAGATCTTGGCTTTGGATTAATAATAAATGGGTTTCTTTTTTAGGAATATTTTAAAGAAGATAGTCCCATGAATTTTGTAGTTCAATTTATACTTAAAATTTTAAGCTCTAAAATTTATGGAAGTTGGTGGTCTCATTGATTTGTATTATTTAGCATGGTGAGTAATCGATATAAAATAATTTAAAAATGAACTTGTAAATTTTGAAAAACTTGAGATGACTGACAAGTGATAGGAAAAAAACCAAAGTTGGTGGAGCAATTGCACTCCTAAAAAGTAGGGGATGTTATTTTGTAGGAGAAGATTCTAATTAATCATGTACCAAAAAAATTGTTGTTCCATGAGACCTCCTAATCCTTAAAAAAAGATAATGAAGCCCCTCCATGGGACGCTATTGTTAGTTTTCTCTTTTGAAATTGTTTTATATCATGAATCAAGATTTTGTTTTTTATTGAAAAAGAAACAAAACGAGTAGAGACACTAAATGTATTAATTGCACTGATTACCGTCTTTTAAACAAGTTTTTTATGCCTTTTTTTTTGTTGTCGAGCTAAATTTGGGATCTCTTCAGCTCTGTAGCATTTCTTCCCAAGCTTGCATTGTCTCTTTTGTCACCATAAGCTCTTCGGATCTGGCTAATAACAACATGGGATGAGAGGGGGGCACCGGGTCCGTGTTGAGCCTGATAAGTATGATGACTATAAAAATAATGCCACTGTCTGGCATATCTGCAAGGAAGGAGGAATCACCCCGTTTATTGAATGCATGACAGGCTATGACGAGAGTCTCTCCCGACAATTTGTCTTCTCCTGGGCCAAGAGAAGAATCACTATGGGGGTATTTCATTCGAGATGAATGAGGAGGTCATTGTTCAAGCCACTAGCCTCTCAATGGATGGACGAAAATGGAAGAAAAGGAGCTGGGTGTTTGATGTCTGTTGGGTGTATTATGTGAAAGATGAAAACGTGTTGGGTCTCATGTTTATGTTGTATCATTTTCATCTTGCCCTTTGTCTGTCGCGGGCCATTAATGTGCAAGAAGCCTCCATTTCTTCAACCCCACCCTCGACTAGCTTGATGGACTGCCTTGGCCCTAGAAAAATGAAATGTATTAAGAAGCCTAGAACTCCTCAAGTCTCTCTAGACAATTCTCCTATAACGGTGTCTAGAGAGATGCCAAAAGACAAGAAGAGGGATCACCACGCTCTACATTTGAAGACTAAGACCACTAAGAAATCCAAATTCAATATTTAGCATATTGATTCAGGTGTGGAGATTACAGAAGAGACCAGTACCCCCCGTCGCTCCACTGGACTTGTTGTCAAACCCCCTGGGAAAGGAAAATTTAAAAGAGGAGTCTGAGTCGGAGGATGTCATGGCTAGTGATAGAAAAAGCCATGAGGAAAAAATGCTTGGGAAATAGGCTCGTTCTATAATAACCAGTAGCTCTCCCAAATTTCAAAAAGTTTAAAACTGAATCTATTGACCTTACACACAAGGTTGAGACTGACAACAAGGCCATATCCCTTGTTAAAGATAAGGAGAAAACCATAGTTAAGGAGGAAACCACTGCTAGAGGGCGGTGTAACAATTGTGGGGATCCATGAGTGGAGATTGAAAAAATTAAAAACAAAATTATAAGCATGGACAACAGGTTTCATGAGATGTTATGATTTTCCCTCAAGGTGATGCACTCCTTGGCTACTACTCTCTACTTGTAGCAAAAGGAAATGCTTGGAGAAAAGGACACTAAAGATGGTGACTTTAAGGAACTTTTAAATTCCTCATGGAGGACTGGACGCAGATGATGTTGTCAAGGAAATGCATGCCAAAGAAGGCTTAGTTTGTTGGCTCCCATTTCCTTTTTTTGTGTTGTTGATAATGGCTATGAAATCCTTGTGTTATTTTTGGTCTTTTCTATTGATATTTTTAATGATTATTAAATACTAGTAAGACTTTAGGTAGTATGATTATGTTAGTTATAGTGTGCTTAGATAGTATAGCTAGTAGATCTCTCTAGGTTTTTGATATGTGAAAGTTGGTTACTGTTTAGTTTTTTCTATTGTATTGTTAATGTGATGACATTGTGAATCTACTTACTATCGCCCTTTCGGAATTATATCATGGGACAAGACCCTAGTTTTTTTTTTTTTTCTTTTAATATAAAAAATAATAGCCACATGGTCGTACAACTGGGATACCAGTTAGTTTTAAACAATACCTCAAAAGGAAAGTAACAGAGAAAAATTTGGACATCAATTTATAGACAAAAGACAACCCTGTAAGAGGTGAGTAAAAAAAAAAAAGAAATAGAGGTGTCCAACAGAATTAGGCCCTAGGGCCATTCCTACTAGAGGAATTTGAGCAGCTCCCTATTGTCATCTTCATCATTCTCCTATAGATCTTTCTACAAAAGACAAAGTGTAGTTGTCGCATTGTGCATGACTTTGCAACAAAATTTTGCTACATTATGCATTCCTCCTTTCATCTCAAGAATCTTATTCGTCAAGTAATCCAATTTTTTCTTAAGCATTCAAATCTCTTATGAGAGGGATAAGCAACCAACACACCCCTTGAAAGTGGAGGTAGCCTCATCCTTTTCATTCCCCATTTCAGCCATAGCTTTCAAGTTGTCAAAGATGTGAGAAACATTGTCATTGTTATCAATCTCTCTTCTCATAGTATTAGCCCATGTAACTATCTTTCTCCTCCCTTTAACAACCCCTCTTGCACTCCAACCTACTGTAAGTTCATAATCAATCTATTGTAGTCAACTTTTCCCCAAAGTGGGCCCTTTTTGTTTTTGTTCCCTCTTCCAAGTGTGATGCAGGAGCATCTTGGGTCCTTGGCAATCCTGCTCAACCAAAAAGATGTTTTCTTTTGTCTTTAACTTGTTTAGAGGCTGCTCGGAGAAGTACTCTATTTCTTAGGCTCTGTCACTCGGTTATGCTTGTTTCGGGTTGGTCTTTGTTGTTCAGGTTCTTTCACTTGGGCATGCTTGTGCATTTTTCGTTGCTCGGGTTTTTGTCGCTCGGTCATGCTTGTTACTGAGTTCATTTCTTCTGACGCTTGGGTTTTGTTTTTTGTTGCTCAGGGTATTCTTTGCCCGAGTCACTCTGTTTCTCGATCAACCTTTGCCCGATATGTTTATTTTGGAATTGGATATGGTGGCTAACTTCTTCATTTAATTTCCATGGCTTAAATGTATTTGAGGCCTTCCATTGGGATTTGTGTGGACCTAAATCTGGGTCTCTCTTATGGATTTGAGTGTCAACCTCTTTGGTGGACTCTTGTATATATTTGTTTCTATGTTCTTAGTTTAGGCAGTTTGAGGTAGTTCTTGAGAAGATAGAAGATTAAGTATTGAAATATGTGGAAGGCAGGTCTGTGACCTTGCATGTATGAACACTATTACGTAATTCATTGAATATATGGCCAAAATTGGGAAGGCCTTACGACCTGACATATAATGAGTTTGATCATTTAATGAAAAGGATCCATGTTTCTTCTCTCACTATGTTTTTGTTGTTTCCGCATTGTATCTGCAAGTTGGTTTGGTAGTTGGGAGTGCCCTAGGCCCCATCTGCATCACTCTTTGCATCAGGTGGTATCAGAGCATTGGTGAGATCTAAGCTCCTTCATGTAAACCCTAACCCTAGTTGGTGATTTGTTGTGGGGTAGCAGATTATGATCTGACCTACAATTACAGAGGGATTTAAGATGGTTCATGGGAGAGGTAATGCAGATCTAGGTCTAGCTGACATGCTTAGACAGATGGCTGCTAGATTGGAAGATGTTGAGACAACCCAACGTAGAGGAAGACATCTTGAGGATGTTAGTGATGATGAAGTTGAAGAAGTTCAGGGTGAAGCTGCGCCTGCACCTGTGATGGACCAAGAAGAAGAAAGAATCTTGAGAACCTTGACAAGTTTGAAATCCACACCTCAGTTTAATCCTCCTGAGTATAGTGAAAAGTTGGATTCTCATGAATTTATTGATTGGATAACAGAAATGGAAAAGTACTTTAAGTATGAGAATGTACTAGAGGACAAGAAGGTGAAGATTTCAAGCACAAAGTTGAAAGTTCATGCATCCTTATGGTGGGAACATCTACAATTGGATCGAAAGAAGAAAGGTAAAGACAAAATAAAGGTATGGGATAAGATGGTAAACAAATTAAAAGGCAAGTTTCTACCTTGTGATTATCAGATTAACCTGATTAGGAGAATGAAAATTTTGAAGCAGAAAGATAGATCGGCGAAAGACTACACTGAAGAATTCTACAGATTGGACATCAGATCTTGGCATGTTGAAGATGAAGTGGAAAGAGTAGCAAGATATCTGAATGGCTTGAGAATTTCCATACAAGATGAGATCAATTTGGTCAAGATGGAAAGAATTGAGGAGGCATATCAGTTTTCCCTAAAAGCTGACGAGAAATTGAACAAAAGATATGAGCAAAGACAGAGAGGCAGAGGTGGTAGATTTCCTAGAGGAAGAGGTAGATCTCATGGTGAAAATAGTAGATCTGAACTAGACAAGGTAAATTCAGACACATCTCAAGATAAACAAAAGACTAAATGGAAAGGTGGAATCTCATATCGAGGAAGAGGCAATTACTCCCGAGGTGGTTATGGTAGAAGAGGGTTCCAAGTAACTTGTTATAATTATGGTGAGGAAGGACATAAATCCTTTGAATGTACACATGCAAGCAAGAAGATCAGTAGTAGAAGAAATGCTTCGGTACAAGAGGAGTCACCTAATGAACCTGAAAGTAGTCTCATGTTCAGAAGGATACTATGGAGTGAAAAGGATAAGCAAGATCCTGTCAGGAAAAGTTTGTTCAAGACCATATGTAGAGTTGCAAACAAAGTTTAGAAGGTGATTGTTGATAGTGGAAGCTTGGAGAATCTGGCATCTGAGGAAATGGTCACAAAGTTATAGTTGGAGAGGATGAAGCATCTGAAGCCCTACCAGATCTCATGGATCAAAGATGAGCATACATTAATGGTGAGTGAACAATGTTTTGTGAATCTGAAAAATTGGAAAGTACTATGATAAGGTGTTGTGTGATATTATGCCTATGGATTGTGGTCACATTTTGTTGAGTAGACCTTGGCAATATATTAGACATGCTATACATGATGGAAGATTGAATAGATATTCTATTTGGGTTGATGGCAAGAAACAAGTTTTGTTACCTTTGGTTGAAAAATCTGTTGGTGAGTTATGTACATCTGTGAAATTTTTTCTGATGGAAGGAAGACAGTTTGTTAAGGATTTGAAAAGAAATGATATTTGTTATGCTTTGATTCCTAACAAACCGAGTAAGAATACTGAGGATGAAGTTCCTACATAAGTTGAAAAGTTACTCACTGAGTACAAGGAGATAATTTTAGATAATGTACCTAATGGTTTGCCACCAATGAGAGTATCAGTCATTATATGGATCTGATTCCTGGAGCTAGTTTACCGAACAAAGAACCACATCAGTTAACACCAACCAAAAATGAAGAGCTTAACCGACAAGTTCATGAATTGTTGAACAAAGGTTTGATCCGAGAAAGTTTGAGTCCATGTGCATTACCTACTATGTTGGAACCTAAGAAGAATAGAGAATGGCGAATGTGCACTGATTCAAGAGCAATCAATAAGATCACAATGAAGTATAGGTTTCCTATACCAATAATGGATGACATAATGGATTGTTTGAGTGGAGAAGTATATTTTACCAAAATTGATTTGAAGAGTGGATATCATCAGATCAAAATTAGAGAAGGTGATGAATGGAAGACTGCTATCAAGACAAAGGAAGGTTTGTATGAGTGGTTGGTTATGCCTTTTGGTTTAACTAATGCACCGAGTACATTTATGAGGTTAATGAATGAAGTTTTGAATAAATTCTTGAATAAATGTGTGATTGTATATTTGGATGATATTCTTATATTCAGTAAGAATAGAGAAGAGTGTTTGATGCATATAAGGCAAGTGTTTCATAGATTGAAAGAGGAAAAGTTGTTGATAAATCTGAAAAAGTGTTCCTTCATGCAAGAAGAGATTGTGTATTTGGGTTTTGTGATTTCAGCTGATGGTTTGAAGATGGATCCTAAGAAGGTTGAAGCTATACTGAATTGGCCTACACCTGAGAATGTCAGTGAGGTAAGATCATTTCATGGATTGGTAAGTTTTTACAGGAAGTTTATCATAAATTTCAGTTCTATTTATAATGTTATAACTGAGACAATGAGAGGAGGCAAAAGAGAATTCAAATGGACACATGGAGCTGATAAAAGTTTTGAGACTTTGAAACTGAAAGTTGTTGAATTACCTATGTTAGCATTACCTAATTTCAATAAGGTATTTCAAGTTGAATGTGATGCAAGTGGAAGTGAAATTGGAGCTGTGTTGGCTCAAAAAGGTAAACTTGTTGCTTTCTTTAGTGAAAATTTGAATGATGCTAAGAGAAAATATTCTATCTATGATCAAGATTTTTATGCTATTGTTCAATCTATGAAGAAATGGAGACATTACTTGATGCCAAATGAATTTGTGTTGTATACTGATCATAAGGATTTAAAATATTTTGGTAGTCAAAATAAGTTGAATTAGAGACATATGAAATGGGTAGAGTATTTGCAGAATTTCACATTTGTGACTAAGCATAAGAGTGGAGTTTCTAACAGAGTTGCTGATGCATTGAGTAGAAGGAGATCTTTGTTGACTAAAATGAGAATTGAAGTTCTTGGTTTTGATGGCATGAAGAATTTGTATGAAAGTGATCCTGATTTTTCTAAGCAGTGGAGAGTGTGCAGAGCACCTAATTCAAATCAATCAAGTAATTATGAAGATTATTTCATTCATGAAGACATGTTGTTCAAAGGTATTCAGTTGTGTATACCGAGAGGTTCAATGTGAACTAATTTGATAAAGGAGAAACATAGTAGTGGACTGGATGGACATTTTGGTATTGATAAACATTGAGTTTGCTGAAGGAAAGGTATTTTTGGCCTCAGTTGTATAAGGATGTTCAAAAATTTGTGAAAAGCTGTGGATTTTTTCAAGTTGCAAAAGGAGTGAGTCAGAATACTAGTTTGTATACACTGATTACTGTTCTTGAGAAACCTTGGAGTGATATCAGCATGGATTTTGTTCTTGGCTTACCAAGGACAACAAGAGGTAATGATTCCATATTTTGTTGCTGTGGATAGATCTTCTAAAATGACACATTTCATACCATGTAGGAAAAAATCAGATGCAGTACATATAGAAGATCTTTTCTTTAAGGAGATTGTCAGATTACATGGATTATTGAGGAGTATTATCTCTGACCGAGACAGTAAGTTTGTTAGCTATTTTTGGAGAACACTTTGGAATAAGTTGGATACTAAGTTGAAGTATAGTTCTACATTTCATCCACAAACTGATGGAAAAATAGAGCTTGTAAACCAAAGTTTGGGTAATTTGTTGAGATGCCTAGTTGGAGACACACCAAGAAATTGGGATTTGATGTTGGCATAAGCAGAGTTTGCATACAACAGTTCAATAAATAGAAGCACTGGAAAGACACCTTTTGAGATTGTTCATGGAACACAACCAAGAGGTATATCAGACTTGAGAGATATTGTTGGTGAAGAGAAAAGAAGTGTTGAAGCATAAGAATTTGCAGAATTTATGAAGACATTACATGAAGATGTAAAACAGAAGCTGGAGAAAAGAAATCAGAAATACAAGGATAGTGCAGACAGATCAAGAAGACATAAAACATTTGAAGTTGGTGATGCAATAATGGTTCATTTGAAGAAAGGAAGATTTCCTATTGGAACATATGGTAAACTGAAGATCACTAGTACATTTGAGGCATCTTTTCGACGGATATGCATCACTTTTCTGACACTATCACGTTGGCCTAGCGACAGAGAGCAGTGTTGCAATTTTGTTGTCGAAATTAATGACGGTTGTACCATCTATCATTATTGCGATGGTACTAACTATTGCAATACAAGCTTGCTATAATGGTTACCATGTTGTCGTTAGATATTTTAGCTATCTCTATTACGACATGTAGGTGTTGCATCTTATTTGTCGCTATAACGACACATAAGTGTCGCATCTCATATGTCGCTATTACAACACGTAGGTGTCGTAGGTTATCTGTCACTATTACAACACGTAGGCGTTGCAGGTTATCTGTCAGCTTTTCAGATGTGCAATGAATTTGTTATACATGCGACATCGAGCCATCGGTAATTTTGCAACAGTCTAACGTCGCATGTATAGCAAATTCATCGCAGGTATGAAAAAAGTGACGTTTAGGTGTCACAATACGAGCTGGCTATAATGTTTATCATGTTGTCGTTACATTTATCTATTGCTATTACGACACCTAAGCGTCGCAGAATAAGTGTCAAAATTACGACAGACATGCGATGAATTTGCTATACATGCGACGTCAAGTCGTCGGCAATTGCCGACGGCTCGACGTCGCATGCATTTTTTAGTGTCGCTTTAGATTTTTTAAGAGTTTAGTGTCCTAGTGTTGCTATTTTTAGTAATTGTGGTTTTACTTATTTTGGAACCATGATTTCATGTGCTTTATTTGGGATAATTTCATTAGCAGGTGGCCAAATAAATATAAAACAATTGGTATTACTAAATTAGTTCATTCAAAAACTAGAAGACTGTGACTGTTTGATAAGTACAAGTAGTATTCGTGAAAAGACATCAAGTGCCTAAAATGAAATAATTAAATAAAAATTAGAAATAAGCATACCATTCATGGTCAGTAATTCAAAGCTTCTTTTCCTCCTAGTTTCCAACCCAGACATATCTAGGAAAGAATGCAACATCTTTGTAAAATAATACATAACAACACAAGGGTATTTGCAAAAGTAACCCAAAAAAGAGAAAAAATACATTTTTGTGCAAGAAATACAGAAAAAAATTTCTTACATTTAGTGAATTGCCTTCCTCACTACCTTCACTTGAACCTTCACTGCCACTGTCCCCAGTGAAACTGGTAGTTCTGTTTAGATCACTAACATATAAGTTATAAACATAAGAAGGTAAGAAAATTAGAGTTGCCTAGAATAGAAACTGATTTATCTAAGCAGCATCCTAGACCTTCCCACATATTATTAAAGTTTAATAAGTTTATCAAATTTAGCAGCCTTGAATATCTACCTTTGTGAGAAGGCACCATTTGTAGTAGTAGGTGCTGCTTTTCCACCCTCTCCTTGACTTGTAACTATTTCGAGCTTTCCCAAACTTCCTTTTACCCTCTTCATTGAATTTTGTCCTTTACCTCCCAAAGACTTTGGCTCTGCTCTGCATCTATGTTTTGTGCAACTGAAGTCTGTCCACAGAAAGTAGATATCAAATTTCCATTCAAAACATTTCTTAAAAGATTAAAACATTAACAACTGAGTGCTAAAAATTCTTATGATCATTT
>MU225578.1:2000536-2017299 GCA_018584345.1 Thuja plicata | reverse complement strand
AAAATAGAGCTTGTAGGGTTTTCATTATGTTTTTCTTTCAACTAGAGCACAAATATATGAACCCTTATTCACGAGCATATAAAAGTAGATTTAGCAGAGACACATGTATCAAAAGCTAATAAGAAAAAGTATAGATGTCTAATGAAATCGCCAATACAAGAGGAAAATACAGAGTTTTTATGATTTTTCAAGTAATAAATCACAAATGATCTACAATAGTGATATTTCATTTAATAAAAGGTACAAAGACATACCTAATGAGGGACATGGCCTGCAGAACAAAATGGAGAGCTTACCGTCCAAATTGAATGCAAAGAATCCTACGGGATCTTCAGCTAAAAAAAATCCATCGAGATTCACCTATTCTTCGTGTCTTTGACATACAATAGTAATTAGGGCCCTCTTCAGCTCGCATGCTCAGCTCGATCACAAATGAGCCTTTCTTTTTATTATTTTTATGTTTATAATCAAGTGGGTGTTGCAATTATGATGGTATTATCACAATTACGACAACATTGGGGGCACTTGGAAAAAAACACAAAAATCACACACAAATGGTAGTGTCATCGCAAATTGGTGTCAAAATTTGACCCCAAATGTTGTAGTGGATGAAGAAATTTGGTCCTTGCAAAATACTGAGAAGATTTGACAATGGAAATGCTTATGAAGTTGAATTACCTAAGGACATGGATATATCACCTATATTCAATATTTCAGACTTGTATGAATATCATGAACCTGATGAAGAAGTAGCAATACCAAGTGATTATCCTAAGAAGCAGATAGAGGAAGTTGAACAAATTTTGAAATAGAGAATTGGTAGAAGTACAAGAGGAAAGGAATACATGGAGTATCTAGTAAAGTGGAAGAATAGACTGATTGAGGACTCATCTTGGATTTCCCAATCTAAGTTGGATTCATTTCCGGTTGGACATGATACATGACTCGGGGAATCATTTCTTGTAACCCCAAGTGTCTGATGCAGGAGCATCTTGGGTCCTTGGCAATCCTACTCAACCAAAAAGTTGTTTTCTTTTGTCTTTAACTTGTTTAGAGGTTGAGCTAAGAATTACTTTATTCCTCGGGCTATGTCGCTCGGTTATGCTTGTTTTGGGTTGGTCTCTATTGCTCGGGTTCTGTTTCTTGGGCATTATTGTGCATTTTCTGTTGCTCGAGTTTTTGTCGCTCGGTCATGCTTGTGCATTTTCTATTTCTTGGGTTTCTGTCACTTAGTCATGCTTGTTACTGAGTTCATTCCTTCTGATGCTTGGGTTTTGTTTTCTGTTGCTTGGGGTATTCTTTGCCCGAGTCACTCTGTTGCTCGGTCAACCTTTGCCCAAGATGTTTATTTTGGAATTGGACCTGGTGATCGACTTCTTCATTTAATTTCCATGGCTTAAATGTATTTGGGGTCTCATTGGGATCTATGTGGACCTAAATTTGGGTCTCTCTTATGGATTTGAGTGTCGGCCTCTTTGGTGGAATCTTGTATATATTTGTTTTTATGATCTTAGTTTAGGCAGTTCGAGGTAGTTCTTGAGAAGATAGAAGATTAAGTATTGAAATATCTGGAAGGTAGGTCTATGACCTCACATGTATGAACATTATGCTGTATTTCATTGAATATATGTCTGAAACCGGGAAGGCCTTACAGGCCGACATGTAATGAGTTTGATCAATTAATGAAAAGGATCCCTTTTGTTTCTTCTCTCACTGTGTTGTTGTTGTTTCTGCATTGTATCTATAAGTTGGTTTGGTAGTTGGGAGTGACCTAAGCCCCATCTTCATCACTCCTTGCGTCAAATTGGAAAATGATTTAACAAACCCCTTGCTGGCAGCTAGCTAATCATCAGTTCATATTTTGTTTGCCCCATCAGAGTCAAGTTATTCTGGCTAAGTCAACTGTTGAGGTCGGGAAACATAGTTCTTTTACCATGCTTAATAGTTCTGATAACATTGCCACCATATATACCTATTTTGGATTCATCACTATCTCCATTGGGTTTGACCCAAATAGTGTCATTCTTCCTCTTAGTAATTTTTTCCTTTCTGACAACATCTCCACCCATACCCTCTAAACTTGTTTTACCAACAGTCTAATATTGGCAACAGTAAACCTTCTTGTAAATCTGCAAAATGGTCTTACACTTGTTGTCCTCGCTCCACACACAATTGGTTTGAATATGAGGTTGGTCGATAAAATGCCCGTTTAAAATCCACACAAGTGGGATGGTAAGGGCTCATTGGAAAATGTGGAAAGTACAATGTACTTTCCATGCTTAGTAAGCTAAGCTATGTTGAGTCACCTCATCAATATTAGCATCGCTAAAGTGATGATTCACTTAGAGAATAAGATGCATATTTGGTTCACATTAATAAACCAAATAAATAACATTTTAGTTCCCATTTTTAAAAGTACATTTTTAATGAAAGAGGATTTTTCACCTTTAATATTCATACTGTCATTCTCTAATAATTTTATGCCAAACCTATGGGTGATAACCTTAATGTACAACTTTTCTAGATATACATAGAAACCACTTAAGGTTCTATAAATAAATTTCACCAGAGACCTTAACATCTTTAAGCCTATTGGAGTTAATGTTTAATTTCTCTTTCCTCCCAAATGAGAGTTCTAATATTTGGAGGAATGTTGTCAATTTTTGTCCAACATTTAAGACCTTTAATGTCGAGGGTTAAGACAACCATAACATAATAAAATTTGTTTCTTTACTAGATTTCAAAAAGTTCCAGTCCCAAGAGGACTTTCTATATGTCTCCCTTAATTCCCTTCATGGACCAACTAGATTTTACTACCCCCTTTATAACATCTATAATAAACTTGTAATCACCTTATATTTCTATTAATTTGACCCCCATTGATAGGGCCAATCTCATTCCCCTGAGAAGGGTCATCCCCTCCACCTAGTTATTGGTGTATCCATCCAAATTTCTAGTACACACTAAGATAATTATCCCTATATTAGATATAATGATACTCCCTATAGAAAATCTCTCCCTTCTAGTAGAACCATCAAAATTTAATTTGTACTATCTAAGGTTTGGTGATTTCCATTTTGCCCCTCTCCTCTTTAGGACTTTGAAATTATTATATGCAGCATAAGTATTAGGTAATCCCCAATTTTTAGCTATTTTATCTTCACAGGAGGTCGGGGGAAGACAACACAACTCTAGGTGGTGAGGAAAATATTCTTATAAGCAGTTTATAAATGGATTGGAAAATATTCTGCACCAAATTCTTTGTACCTATAAAGATTCTATTATTTCTCTCCTTCCACAAGTTCTAAGCTAGGTGAGGGGGAATTTTCTTCCAAAATTATTTAATCATAGGGTTATGAATAAGTCTTTTCCAATAAATGAGTAATTGTTAAATAGTGGTGTTCATAACCCATGGTACCTCAAGTTTACTAAGAACCTTATGTCACAATTCTTGTGCAAACTTGCAGTGGATCAAAATGTGAGGAGTGAATTCTTCCTCTTTCTTGCAAAGAACACATCTACTATGTAATTAGAATCCCCTCTTGATCAATTTGTCTTGAGTGAGAATTTTATTGTGAACAAAATTCCACTAAAAGAGGTAAATTTTAAGAATTAGTTGGGGATTCCAAATCTCCTTGCACCAAAGTGAGGGAATTGCTTTAGTCAAGAGAAAAGAGTAGTGTGACTTAATTGAAAAATCCCAATTAGGATTCTTGCTCCAAAAGAATTTTTTTTCTCTTGAGAATAAATGGATTCTTACATTTAGCAAAATTTCTTGTAGCTCCCTAGCTTTCTTAAGTAAATTAGGTTAGGACTAACAACGTTGAGTTATTTCTTCCCAATATTTCAAGGGTGTAATGTAGTTGGCAACCCTATTACAAAAGAAACCACTTTCCATATTCTAAAGGCATCAAAATTAAGATTTGTTATCAAGGGAACCTCTCCTATCAAAATATCCTCCCAAAACCGAATGGTAACTCCATCACCAATTTTCCATTTCATTCTTGACTAGATTAGGTTCCTCCCCTTAATAATATTATTCCATATTTTAGATCTACTAGGGTATGTAAGGGTGAAATTTTTTTTATCATTTTTTTAAGAATTCACATATTTTGCACTCATGATCCCACACAAATCTATTTTTTGAAGTGCCAACTTCCACCTAATTTTTTCCATTAGAGATTTCTTCATGGGGATTATCTTTCTTATGCCTAGTCCCCCATCTTTCTTGGATTTACAAACCATGTCTCATTTGACCAAGGCTATCCTTTTCTTCTCCTCTATTTTTGTCTAGAAGAAAGTTCTTTTTATTATTTCTAGTTTATCAACCATAGTGTCTGTAATTATAAAAAGTGAGAGGGAGTAAAGAGGTATACCTTGTAAAGATGCAAGAAGTAGTTGGAGTTTACAAACAGTACTATTCAAAAGCTTCCCTTTCTACCTAGCAATATTTTTCTATAGTCTTTCAATAATGGAATTCCAAAAGGTCTGAGACACTTATTTAATAGCAAGAGGGAGACCTAGATATTGACTAGGAAGTATAGCACTTTGACATCCTATAATTCCCTTAAGTTTTTTTCTAAATATTACTCTTCTTATAATTTATGTATTATCCTAGAACCTTAGCATAGTCATTAAGAAAGACACTCCAAACTCTTTCTTTTACCATGGAAGCCTCCCCAAATAAGATGGTATCATCTATAAATAGCTAAATAACACTTTTAGGAATAGTGAAGGCTTCCTTAACACCATAAATTTTACCCATAGGAGAATGAAAAGATAAGGGGATAGGGGCTCACCTTGTAGACCTTTTCTCACTCCAAATCGTCCCCTTAGAATTCCATTAACAAGAACTAAAAACTTAATTGTCTCAGTTCACAAACTTTCACAATATTAATTAGTCTAGTATTGAAGCCCAACTTCTCCAATATCTTATAGAGAAAATTCCATCTTACTCTATCATAAGATTTAGAGATATCAAGCTTGAAGACCATCCTTGGAAATCCACATGTGTCCATAGAATGCTTAATTTCATGTGTTGTAATCATTACATCAAGGATTTGGCAGCCTAACATAAAGTCATGTGGTGCATTGGTTAGGAGGAATAATTTGTAGAGGAGAGATCAGGGGTTTGAATCCCCCAACATACAAAGGATATATACAAAGGATTTTGTTGAAGACCGATTGTTGCCACATGGTGCCCAATCATTGGCCCATGTGGCACAATAAAATTTGCCATTAGATGACATGTGTCACATATCTAGATTATGCCAACTGTGCACTCTACCACATCACTAACAATGCCATGTCAGCATCCCATTCTGAATACACTTGCTGACATCATCAAGTCAACCTTTTTCTTTTGCAACTTTGACTGGCCATAACTTCTGCATACAGTCTTCATTTTCAAAACCAAATATAGTTCCAGAATCAGTGGGACAAGAACTTCAACTTGATGCTAATTTCAAGAGCATTTGGAACACTTTAGTTTTAAGTGATATATCTAACTAGATCACACCTCCCCACTGTAGAAATTTTGGACCTCCAAAAGTGGTATTTATTCAGACATTAAGTGAGGGCTTGGAATCCCAACTTGTATTGTATCATCTGTACACCTGGCTCACAACTACAATCAAGACTACAACAACATTGTTGGGCATGCACATCATCCTATCACTTCCATAATCATCTACATCAACTGTCATAGCCACTAACCAACAACCATTAACGAGTATCAAGATCAACAATAATGCAAATACAAAAGAGAATAAATCAACAACATATCGAGATTTCACAACAGCAACAGTTTTACCCAAGGGAACATCCAAAATTTCAACCATGGGTTGAAGATTTAGACCATCATTGCTTTCATTCTCCATCTCCACAAGTTGTACTATTTGTTTATCCTACAACATCTATGCATTAGTAACCTTGGCTACCAAAATACCCTGCCTAAAAGCACCTATATTGACAGATATAAGAGTCAAATCTTTACTTGCATTAATCACCCTCTTCAATTTCCTTGTGTTCACAAAAGAACGACCAGTCTTAATCATGTGAGAATGTATAATAGATTGAATGTCATCTTTAAACAAATGATAATGATTCAATACCCTGTAAAAAATAGCTTTTCGATCATATAAATAAGGGCTACCCAACACTATCCCACATATATCTAGAGGAACCACATCAAACTGTACCTCATCAACAAAGTTATTAGTGATTGCGAATCTCAAAGTGCATTGCCTTGTTACTTGCAATTTATTATCTTCGCAAACCCAAGCTAGTGGATAAGGTCTCTTCTGATGTTTAGCTTTCAATACCAAGTTCCTTAAAACATCTTCAAAAATTAAGTTAACTTGAGATCCACTATCTATGAGTGCATCAATTTTAGTATGCTTAGCAACAACCCTAATGTGAAAAAGCTCATTTCTTTTCCTATCTCCAGGGACATCATTTACTTGAGATGTAGAAGCACAACTATCAAAGGAAACACTGAAAATAGTAGCCTTACCTTTCAAACCCATTGTTGTTATCTTATTTTCATCCTCTGATTCTGAACCAAGATCCATAACAACATTTGCGGCCTTCTCCTTACCTTTATGTTTCTGAGCCCACTTTGGTTTCAACTCTGGATGCAATTTCCAGCAGCGTTCTTCATCATGACCTTTCATGTCACAATGAGAACATGTGAACTCCTTCTTAACTGTAGCTACCTTCTTTTCTTTACTTGTATCTTCAAACTTAGGTGATTTATGTAAAAAATTGTTACTAAATATATTCTTACCACCAGACTCTAAATGAGTGGCTTGGACACATACTTGTTCAACATTACTAGGATTCAACGTTAGTATGGTGTGTCTAAGGTAGGAATGCAAACCACCAATGTACTTTAGTAAAGTATCCCGAGTATACAATGGGACGTTCAAAGCAATAGCCTTTTTCCTGAACTCATGGGTGTAATATTGGACAGATTGACCTTTACCTTGCCTAAAGGTTTGCCAATTCATTGTCATTTGTTGGATATGACCTAAAGGGTAAAAATATTTCTTGAGAGAAGCAAAAAATTCCATCCAAGTCATACTAACATTACCATGGCGAGCAAGCTCCTCTCTAGTCGTACTCTCCCACCATGTGAGAGTTGTACCTCCCAACCAGAGAGTGGCTAAATGAATCCTAGAGGCATCTTCTAGTAGGCCTTGTATCCTACAATAGACCTCTACCTGCTAGACCCAGTCATATAACTTTTCAGCATTAAGCTCCCCACAATATTTAGGCAATCCAAATTTTACATCTAATTTTATAATAGGCTTAGATGTGCTCTTACAAGGATTAACAAAAGTAGAAGAAGAAGAATGGGAAGAAGGAGATGGAGGATTTTTTGGTGGTGAATCACCACCTCCTAGTTGTTTCCTCTTATCTTTATGTTCTCCATAATCTTCATGCCCTCATGGACTAGTGCCTCCTTCAAAGTTCTTCTACTCCTACCTTTCCCTATATAATACCTCTACCATGGCCTTCATTTCAAGGAAGGGTTTCTAAAATTCTCTTTCATCAAACTCTACAAATTCATGTTCGGTTACAATCTCTGACATTTTTGGTGGAAATATCCTTCGTTTCCCAATATTAGGATTATACTCTACAAGTTGCCTTCACCTCATTGGATCTTGGCTATCATTATCATTCACCACTGCAAACACTAGTCACAACAAAAGCTCTGATACCACTTGATCTGATGTTAGAATCTAGGACTGTTGCATGTGAATAATAAATTTTCACCACGAGTAAATGAAGGTCTTTAAAATGGAATCAAAATGCTTATATAAATATAGTAATTAAATAATGATAAATTAAACAGAAGAGAGAAAGATGAGAGAAGAAATAACAAGTTGATAACGGAGTTCACCAATTGGATACGTCTCTGGGTCCCTCCAATGGAGTGGATGATCCTTGATTCCACTCCAGAAAATGGTTACAAGGTCTTCAACCTGTTACAAGATTTGCGCCTCCTTAGACGATAATGAATTACAAAAGAAAATCCTCCTTTACATATGCAACAAGCTTGACTACAAGCTCCAAATGTATAATGACAAAATTCACTATCAAAGTCCTAATTCCAACTCTGAAATTCTCTCACAATTGTTCCTCCCAAATTACCACTAAAAAACCACTAACTCATCTTTCATTTTGCCCCCTTTTTATACACAAAAATTACCAAATATGGTTAATAACCATATTATTTACAATATCACCCATATCCTCCAAAAATAACCCAATCACTATCCAAATAAACCAACTAAAAAAAACAAAGGCCTCCCCTTAATTGTAGACATATGACAAACTATTAAGAAAGTTTTATTTTCAACTCGTAAATACACTAATTAATCTCAATAGAATAAAATTTAGAATTTGTCAAAATTTATAAGTTGTTAATGTTAAAACAAATTGTATATTTGGCTTTTTGTTTATTTGGATTGATTTATCTCCATGAATGGGTGAATCAGTCCCTACTTTTCCTCCTTGGTAAACGACTTCTTTACTAATATCATTCCTTAATTAGTGTCGTCAGCTTCCCTGGCCTAACGATCGGTGGGATGAGTGTACAGTGGGAGGGCATGGGTTCAAAACCCCACTGTGACTCCCTTTCTATTATCTACTTGAGGCGGAAGAATTAATTTAAATACTGTAAGTGCCACCCTTGTTTCAAACATCAGATGTGGTGCATTGGTTAGGAGGAATAGTTTGTAGAGAAGAGGTCAAGTGTTTGAATCCCCCAACATACAAAGTATTGGGCCATGTGACACCCAATCATTGGGCCACGTGGTACAATAAATATAAAGGATATATACAAAGGATTGGGCCACTAAATATAAAGGATATATACAAAGGATTGGGCCACGTGGCACAATAAATTTTCCATTGGATGACATGTGTCACACATCCAGATTTCGCCAACTATGCACTCTGTCACATCACTAACATTGCTATGTCACCTGCCACATCAACATCCCATTCTGACTATACTTTCTGACATCATCAAGTCAACCTTTTTATTTTGCAACTTTGACTAGCCATAACTTCTACATACGGTCTTCATTTTCAAAACCGTTCATATAGTTCCAAAATCAACGCGACGAGAACTTCAACTTGATGTTTATTTTTGAGCATTTGGAACACTTTAGTTTTTAGTGAAATATCCTCCTGTATCACCTTCTGAATCTTCATAAGGTACAATAGGTATTGTTTCATCTTGTTTCTACTTCTTGAGAGGGGGAGAATTTGATGCATTTTATGAATCATAATCATGAAACATTAATTAGGAGGATCAGACTTAATCTCTTGTGGCACGCTACTTATTGCGTTTCCATATAAATTTTCAAAATCTTTTAAGCATAACTCCATCCTCATAATTTCATGGGTTTGGTCTTGGTGAAACTCTGGTTCCTCCCTTTTCAGTCTATCCTCCTCCAACTTCTTCAATAGATTCTATTTCTTCCATCTTTGCATGACATCTTTAGAAGCCATGCAATTATCAACAATATCTTCTATCAGGTCAATTTGATGTCTAAATTCTTTAATAAAAGAATTAATATGTCCTTCAAGTTCATAGACCCTCTAAGTGTTATCCTTCAAACAATAATCCTTCTTCAAACAATCATGTACTTTCTCAAGAGAACAAAAACCAATGGACAGTTCTGCATACTTGACTACATGGGGTAAAAATCTCCCCTTATTTCTTGGTTCATTTACTTCCTTCTCAAACCACATCATTTTCCAAATATACTCTAGAAAGGCAACCCTCTCTAATACAAAAAATGGTAATCTATGGGGGCCTTGTTTGCATCCATAAACCCTAATGAGAGTGTGATCATTCTTAAATATCCAATCAGCAAAATTGTGTGTATGACCCTTCTCATGATTGTGTTCCAAGGGTCTGAGAAATGTCCTTATCTTAGCGGGAAACCTCTCAACTTGAACTCACAGTGCTTTGAATATCCATATAACAAAAGCGGCATGAAATGCTTTGTAATCACAGTATCTACTGTTCTTGCCCCATATTCTACACGATAATTGAACTGAGAGTCTTCCTCCCTGACCATCGATAATAGTCAACTTCATAGAATGTCTAAATGCATTTCTATTTTGGAAAAGAATTAAATGACACAATAGAGAGTAATTATTAAAAGTCCTACTAGTGCCCTAGTAAACCAGTTGATTGTTTAGAATTCTCTCGATCTCACTAGCAAAATCAAATTCCAAGTTGATATTAGGGTCTTGTATTATCATGGATATATACATTAAGTCCACAGGTATTCTACTTCTGTGATTGTCGTCGTAAAATTGACACCAGCCATAATATGTTTTCTGGAAGAAATCCATAAACCCAAGTGTTGGAAATGGAACCTTATCAGTCAAAGCTATTGATCTATTACCTTGGCCTCTCTTTCTGAAATAAGCCACTTCTCATAATCCAAAGCTCTTTATCATTCTTTCATATTCAATTAGATATCCTTCCCTATCAATTTTAGTAAGAGCCTGTCTATTCAGACCGAAGCATTCTTCAATACATGATCTTGTAATAACCAATATAGGGTTTCCATCGACCCCTCTAAATTTTTTGGTTTCCTTCTTGTAATTATGGGCCAAAACATCAATAAGTTTCATATAAATGAATACATTTGCCACTATAACCTTCGCTAAGTCAAGTTTCTAGGGGTTGGACCAAGGTTTTTTTCATCTCTATTAGTGTAGAAATACTAGAAAAGGGGTCTACCAGTATGAGGGATATCAAAATCTCTACATTCTCCCCAAGAATCTAAAAACATAACATTGGTTCTAGTATCTACAGATCCTAGTAATGCATCTAAGAGGGCTTTCTGTAAAGGGACCTTAGGCTACTCATCTTTTCTGACCTCTTATTTCTTCTTCCTAGGCATTTTTCCTTTTAATGTAGATTTGAAATAGTAGAGTAGGAAATTTAACTTACTCATTTAGCTATGCTCTGCAACTCCTTACAATTTCTTTCACACCAGCCTCAGCTTTCACTTCTGCATTTCTTCGATATTCATTTGGTAATGTTGATGTGATTATAAATCAAACACCAACTCCTTTAATTCTGAAAGTTTACAACATTAAATTTCCTTCGAGCTTCCACATGTGTGTAATTTCTGCTCAGCGTGGTGGCCATATTTTATTATTTAATACTGCTGACGAAGCTTCGTAAACATACTTCACTCATTCCTGCGGAATAGAGACCTTGTCGCCAATTCACAAGTGTAAGTAAATGTTCCTTGTGAAATAACACTGAGTTCGCTATTTTGCAGCCTTTATTATTTCCATTCGTGAAATGGTGATGTGTTCGCTATTTCACAACTCTTACTTTTGACCTTTGTGAAATGACAACACTTTCGCTATTTCACAACCATTATGTTTTGCTTTTGTGAAACAATGATAGGTTCACTATTTCACGACCACTATTTTTGGACCCAGTGAAATGACAAAATTTCTCTATTTTGCACCCTCTATTATTGTCCTTTGTGAAACAGTGAAATGCTCATAAAAAAGGTTTTTTTTTTAACATTGATAAAACTTATTCTGAAGGATTATTAAGTATGGATCATGTGGAAATATATATGGATATAAACAAACTAGTGGGGATGGTTTTAGAATAAATATGCAAACATTCAGATAAGGGGAAAAAGCATTTACACAAGAAAACTTTTGTAGCTTCAACCTTTGTGAAGGTACATGAAATACAAAAGATTGGTGATGATCTGTGATAAATGATAAGTAACATCAAAATTTTGAAAGTTTCGTCACAAGGAGACGATTATAAGACAACACAGGAATACAACAACAATTAGATCCAAATCACACGTGCCATCTATGGATGTATGTTGTCTCATTGCAATCCACATGTATAAGCATCTCGGGGAAAGCTATTGTCCAAAAGTGGAAACAATAATTCTCGCTACACACATATTGGCCACATGATTTTCTCCTTATTTAAGCACCATTGGGGTTATTATATATATCTTTTTGGGCACACTCAGGACCGGTCAATTCAGGTAAATTCGATGCCCAGTGCTTGTCCACGTTAGTATAATAGTTGGAGCACATATTCATATATAATATCATACAACGAAGGGGATCAAGACATTGTGTGGACCTCACAAACGAGTAACTACGACTTTGTCCTACTTCCTAGAAGCACCATAAAAGCAATAATATAAGCATTACAATAAGTAGACATCAAACTCATAACATAGAGTAAACACCATCACATGCCATCGGAAACATGTTTACTAATTATCCAACATAAGCATGTCCATCACAATATTATCAAATCTCTAACTATAGTAATGTCATTAATCCCATGAAACATAAAGCACGTGAAACCAATAAGTCCTCTAATGAAGCACATAAGATAGTATATCAGATCATGGAAATATAAAAGTATTTGTCTCGAAACCAAAACATCATTGTAAAATATAAATGCATCTAGTCATCATCATACAACATCATGGCGCTCATTGGCATACACATCATGCATATATGATCACTGTCATATCACCTGAATAATCAACTACTCACATGAGCAATGATATCATATGGACAAAAGAATAAATCAGTAATCGAAAGCATCACACCAACATATCAGGAGTCTAGCTTAGATCAAAAGAGTGAACACATGACAAGATGCGAACACGGTAGTCACTACATTTTTAAATTCTTTTATTTTTGGAAGGCAATCTCACATAAATGTTATATTTGCATTTCAAATCTTTATTTAGATTTCAACATATATTTTGGTGTTCACATCAAGTTCTATATTTCTAAATATTCTATAGTTAGTGAAGTATATACAGTTTTAATCACTAGAATGCTATTTTATTGTGGAAGAGGCTTTATGTGTATTTGTTTCATTGTTTGAAGCTTCAATATGCATCCATGCATACATATATATGCCTTTTCAAAGTTGCCCATTCTCAAAACCCACATTGTGGGCAAGCTGCTTCACCAAATTAATAATCATCATAGAGCCTATGCTAGATATAACACGATCTAGGCGAGTAGAAAGTGGTGAATAATATTATTATTAGTCATTGTGTGTCCTTACCTCCCCCTCATGAGATAATGATGATAGAAAGGAACAAAATTTGATATTAAAACTTGTTGAAGATATGACACATATTTATAACTAATTGTTTATAAAAAAAATGTTTAATTATATATATATTAAAAAAGACTTCCACAATATTATTTTAAAAAACGCAATTATATTGACAATTTACAACACCCTTAGTTTGACTCGCACATCGCCAAAAGCTTTTTGGTTTTAAAACGATACAAATTTGACTCCATACATCTTCTAAAGATCTCAAATTTTTAAAATAAGATATAACTTTTATGCTTAAAGTTGTCACGTGATGAACAATATCATATTATGTAAGTCTTTAATAAAATAGTCAGTTTTGACGAGGGAAAGAAGACAAATATTAAAGGATATGAATTGCCTAAAAATTATATTCGGCGAAGTATATGGAGCTATTTTCAAAACAACATTTTTTTAACTTATTCATTTTCGATAAAACAACAGTTTCTCCGAAAATGCACATTTTGAAAAGCAACCTAATCGTGGAAAGTATAGCACCGACCCGCCTACCAACATGTAAAGGCTCAGATTCACTCCCGTACGTTCGGAGCATAGCATTAGCCGTTGACGGAAATCCCCTGAGTAGGCAAATACATGTGTGGCTTTCATTAGACCTTGCGTGATAAGCGTGTCCAACTCAGATTTGCGGAAAAGCGGATTTGACAAATCAAAAGAGTACAAGGAAGGACACTTTTTTTAAATATGCGCGTTGAAATATCCAGCAGTCAAACGATATCCACGTGGAAGGAACCCCCAATGTCTGTGAATGGACCCCACAAATGCCCATAAATAGAGTCGCTGCAAATGCCAAACACAAATTCTCTGGTTTGTAAAATTGTGGAAGTAAGAAAGAAAGAAGGCAGAAGCAAAAATGGGGAAAGGAGGAATTTCTCAGCAACCCCAACCTCACCTTCTCTCCCCCTTTCAATTGGGTCCCCTCTTCAACCTCTCCCACAGGTTTCCTTTTTATTCTCATTTTTATGTATTTCAGTCCTTAATGTGAATCAAAACTATAGAAACAATGCAGTATAAGATCTAAAATTGCAATTTTTGATGTGCACAGAGTTGTTTTGGCTCCTGTAACTCGGTGCCGCGCAATAAACAACATTCCACAAGCTTCTCACGTGAAGTTCTATTCTCAGAGAACCACTAAAGGAGGGCTTTTGATCTCAGAAGCAAACGCTGTCTCATCCCAAGCTTTTGGGTATGTCATACTAACACTAGAATAATGTTAATAAGCCTTTATATAGGATTGGATTGTTAATGAGAAATTTGTGTTGCAGGTTTCCACATTCTCCTGGTATCTATAGCGAGGAGCAAGTGAATGCGTGGAAAAACGTGGTGGACGCCGTTCATGCAAAAGGCGGCATCATTTTCTGCCAGCTCTGGCATGTTGGCAGGGCTTCGCACACAGGTACATTTCTTTAGGACGTTTTTAAATTTTAAATAAAAGAGGTGTATAAGTGGGTCTGTATTGGGTTCTTAAAATAGTTATGTGGTGACCTTCGCTGGTTGGTAGCTCGCATGCTTTGTGTTTCATTGGGCTGTCTCGCAGGTCACCTCTATTAAAAAAAAAAAAAAAATCTAAAAACACAATAGATTTTTGTGAAATTTTCAATTATCTACATATTTTGTGGTCGAAAACCACAAAAAATTTACTTAAAACCTACTGTATTTTCATAAATTTGAAATAAAAAAAAGTTAACTTTTTTTTTCTTTGTTGCATTACATTTGGAGCTTAAAGAGTGCCATTTTTTATGATATCATTAGTGTTATATTTGATTTTCGTGTGTGTTATATTTGGTCTAAAGTTGGAGTTATATTTTGTGCAGTTTATCAGCCCAAGGGAGAAGCTCCTGTATCATCGACGGGCAAGGCAATATCAGAAGAATGGAGCATTTTGATGCCTGACGACTCAAAGTCAACTTATTCACCACCACGTGCGCTTTCGACGTCTGAAATCGGTGCAATTGTTGAAGAGTTTGGTGTGGCGGCGAGGAATGCCATGCGGGCGGGATTTGACGGCGTGGAAATACACGCGGCACACGGTTACCTGATCGACCAGTTTCTGAAGGACGGCGTAAACGATAGAGATGACGGCTACGGCGGGTCGGTGGAGAAGAGGTGCCGGTTTGCCGGTGAGGTGGTGGAGAGAGTGGTGAATGAGATTGGGGGGGAGCGCACGGGCATAAGATTGTCGCCCATCATTGATCACATGGGGGCTTCTGATTCCGACCCTCTTTCTCTCACCTCTCACTTGATTGCTCTGCTTAATTCTTACCCCCTCGCTTATCTCCATATGACCGAGCCAAGATTCACAAGAGAGGGGCTGAAAGAGGCGGCGGAGGAAGAAGGGGAGAGGACAACTGCGGCGATGTGGAAGATGGTGGAGGAGGAATACGGAGGGCGTCTTATGAAAAGCGGCGGGTATAAGAGAGAGAGTGCGATGGAGGCTGTTTCCAGTGGCGGCGCCGATATGATATCGTTCGGCAGACTTTTCATTTCGAATCCCGATCTGCCGCTGAGATTCGCTATTGAAGCCAAGCTCACCAAGTATGACCGCTCTACTTTCTATAGTCATGACCAGGTCCTGGGTTACACTGATTACCCCTTTTACACCCCTTCTTCCCCTTCTCCCAATTCAAAGTTTGATGAGCGCGGTGAGTTTAGATCAGAGGTTGTGTCATTATGACGGCGTGTCCGTTCTGCTCACCAGCAAAGCATTTGTACACACGCGATACCTACTTCTGCCAACTATATGAAGGGTACAATGCCCATTTTCAGCTTATGAAAAGTCGGTTTCTTCTTTCCTTTTCATTTCCCGTTGTCTGCTTATTTTATCACTTTTTTCTGTCGCGACGACTCGGATTCTATTCGACAGAAGTTTGTTTGATTTAATTTAATAAATGATAAACAAATTTTGTTTGCATTAATTTAATAAATGATAAACAAATTTTGTCAAACAAATATTCCTGGTCGTAATCCAAACAACGTTAACCCGAGGACGGACATACAGTCCGGGCAATTTTTATATGATTCAAGATGAAATGCAATTTGAAAGCACTGATGTATTTGGATTTTATAGTATTTGTCTTTATTATCTAAAAATAAGAAACATTGTTATAAATAATTAAGGTGTATATGAAGACAATTTTAAATAAACAAGAGTATCTGTCTTCAATTTAAATTTGTGGTTTTGATTGTGTATGTTTTTTTGGCATCAATGTTTGGGATCACACTCTGTGATCCATCATCGAGATGTAAGAGCAAAGAGCACGAAGGTTATGTAAAAATAAGATGCAGACCATATTATTTTTTTCATCACCCTCTCCATCTTATCTTTAAATATCCTTGGTGTTCTTTGCTCTTACATCTTGATGATAGATCACTGATCCGAAACGTTGATGCCAAAAAACATACACAATCAAAACTAGAAATTCAAACTTAATTCAAATGGATTGTGGAAATCTGATGATTTAAGAGTATCTTAAATTTGATTTCTGGATTTGATTGTGTGTAGTTTTTAGCATCAACGTTTCGGATCACACTCCGTGATCCATCATCAGGATGAGAGCAAAGAGCATGAAGGATTTTTACATTCCTTCAT
>MU225578.1:1939185-1960303 GCA_018584345.1 Thuja plicata | reverse complement strand
ACTGAACAAACTGCCTTTGAAACTGAACTCATAGGGTCATCAAAAAGATCTTCCAGAAACCCAACCTCTGGAGCTTGATTGAATGTGATATGTAGAACATGACCCCTCAGTTGTCTTCCTCTAAAAATAAACTTCTGAACTGGTACCGATCTACAAAGATAGCACTTTAACACTTCCTAAATTTTAACACAGTAAATATGCAGAAATCGGGTTCGGAATCGGTAAAGAAAAGTGATCAACTAGATTGGTCAAGGCTTGGGAATATTCAAAGGAGTTCATTCCTAGGTCTATAATGCAGGTCAACCTTCAATTATCCAAAATGTTCACCCGGGTATAGACTTTCAAAAGCTCAAAGTGGGTCACTTAGTAATTCTGAATTTGAAAACACAGGAAATCAGATTTAATCACTATCAGAATGGTTCTTGAAAACTTGTCATCTGATTTCATAAAGATCTGCAGACTGGAACATATGGAGTGTGTGACCACTGGAACACAGTACAAAAGGAATTTTCACAATTGGGTGAATTGGTCAAAAGGTATAACATGTCAAAATGGGCTATTCAAATTTCTAGGCAGGACAAAAATGCAGACAGTTCATGAACAACCAACTTTGGGAAGTATGAAACCTTATCAAACGGATTGATAATGAGCCAAGATCTAAAACATAAGCTCTCTGATATGCATGGAAAGCATTCCCAAAGTGATGGTTTATGAAACTCAACAGGGTGTAAGATACTCAGTAGCAAAGTAGGCTCCGGACAGCAAATTGACAATTAAGCAACATGCAGATTTAGGTGACCCCCTCAAAATGACTACTCCATAAACATATCAGAATTGGAAATCAGGAGCTGGGACCCACTGCATACATCAAATGAAAGGCATTAAAGCCTCTTCCAAATTTGTATCTCATGAAAATCATCCGGGCACCCTTTTCAATCACTCCAACTGAGCCTTCTTACATAATTTTTCAAGGGTATTTACTTTTGCTTGTCTGAAAAATTTAACATGGTCACTCTAGATTTGTTCCAAATTTAGGAGTACCAACACGATTGCGACAACTTATGCAATTGGCCCAAAAACACAAAATTTTAAAAGCGAGAAATACAGGCATTAATGACACGCAAAGCATGAACACTCACTGGATGTCTTGCACTAGCTGGCCTCTGGTATGTTCGGACTCGGTCATATATGTGTGTGACTCCAGGTAAGCCCGCCATCGCATGAAAACATGAGGAAAAGAAAAGAAAACTAAGAACAAACTCAACAAGAATTCAAGAGCTCCAAGAAGGCAATGCGACAAATGAATGGCTCTCTTGGCTACTTATAGGGGTTTCCAGAAACCCTAATTTCTCTAGGAACTCTTATTTTTCTTCTTGGTCCCCGAAAAATTTGATAGTCAATATTAGAGGCAATATAAAGCATTTTTCAAATAAATCAGCTACCTAGATTCAGAAATTGCAGTTTCAACAAATTAACGCTCATGTCGCAACTTTGTCGCTCAAATTTGTTGAGGGGGCATAAATACACCTACTATCGCTGGGGCAAGCTAGGGAAAGATCAAAATCAATGAATCTTTGACACACTGCGACAAGTCACATCGTATCAAAGAGGGGAAAATGTAGACACCCTAAAATGGACAAACTTGTGACTTGACATTAAAAACACTAATTTTCATCTATTAATTAATGGTTTTTAAATCGTTAATTAATCATCTATTTTCTTCTAAATTCATTTCATCTATTAATTAATGGTTTTTTAATTGTTAATTAATCATCTATTTTCTTCTAAATTTATTCCCCAAATCGTCTAATCAAATTCTCAAAATTAATTAAATAATTAATTTTATTTAATTAATTAACCTTAATTGATTAATTACCATTAATTAATTAATTAAATTCAATTTCCTATAGTTTAAATTGAAATATTTAAACTTAGTAATTAAATTCTTCCAATTAAATTAATTTCAATTAAATTAAATTAATATCATTCAATAAAGCAATTCTAAATCAAAAAGAATTCAATTATCTCACATGTTGAAAACTTTAATTAAATAAATGAATTAAATATTCATTTATCTTCAAAGAGATAACTCGAATCATATCACGTGGGTTACTCCACCCATCTCTCCAGTTCACATGGGTAACTCCACCCACCTCTTCATTTCTAAAAGGTAACTCACAATTAGCTCTTCAGTCAACCAAACTCTATCTCCTCTTTATCCATTGGAGAGGTGGACTTTACTGATGGCTTCTCCAGTTCCCTTTGATCTCAACTGTTCATCTCCCTATCTTTGGGATTGATCTCAACCTTTCATTTCATCCTCAATTCTTATATAATAAACCCTTCATAACGATTTGAAGGATCCAGGATTTCAAGCTCTCGTGTGCCATTACTCTGTTAGTTTGGTTCTAGCATTCAAGCCATCTTGCGATCACACACCCATTTCAATTAGCAAATTCTCGACACTTCTCAAGTCATAGATGTTGCCCACACCAATACTGAGCATCAAAAACAACATTTCAGAAGGAGTAGAGAAAGACAATAGAAGCTTCAAGCACTTTGGGGTTTGCATTCATTTATTTTCCTTTCTTTGCTTGTACATTTTATTGATTACGTTTCAAGTTATTCGTTATTGGTAGCTTTGTGTATTTGATTTCTATCATTGTAAGACAGTGCTACTAACCCCCGCCTTTGGAAAGCTTGGGAATCATGAATCACGAAATGAGGAGTGTATTTTGGTGAACCCAACGTGAACAAACAACACTAATATTTCTTGCAGGCGGCAGATAGAACCAATCAGTCAAGGCCATACGGTCGCAAACCAAAAGATTCATCTTTTTCTTGATATCTGTGTTATTTCACAATCACTGCTATTCTACCACAATCGACAAAACTATGCTGCAATTGAGTGGTTTAATACCGCAATTGATTGCAGGCTTTCGCACTGTTATTCTATCATCTTCTGTCTTTCTATCTTCTGGTAGTTTTGCCGCAATTGATTGTATTTGACCGCAGTTACCTATTGTTTGTCGCAATTGCCTGTATTTTACTGCAATTGCCTGATCCGTACCACAATCAAACACATCCTACTGTAGAGGAAAGTTATTTGCCATAATCATCAATATTCTACTGCAATTGACCAAAGATTGGCACAATTGAACAAACAGTACCACAATCGACTCAAAAGCCACTTTTCTGTCTATTTTTCTTGGTTTTAGTGTAGGGATGACTGACACTGAATGAAAAAGAAGGTAATTAGACACATACCAGGTGCTAGAGGGTTAAGATCTGCAAGAAGGAGAACCATCAACTATTGATCACAATAAAGGGCTATTCTCGCAATCACAACTGAAGATCAAAGCGAAGCATACACGAGGTACATTGATTCAATTAGGAGATTCGCAGGTAAGTATAAAGTCACCATTAATTTTAGCAATCTCAATAATCCCAGAGTTTCTAGATATTCTGTTGTTTTGGATTGAAAGCTTTCATTTATTGAGATACTAAACACTTTCTTTGACATGTACGAATCGAGGAGGCAAGATAACAATACAACTTAACATTCATTCACTTGTCGATTTGGGTTTAAAAAGAATAGTGTTTGTCACCCATCTCACATTTTAGATTTGGGCTTAAAATTGACATGGGGACTAAAATTGAACAAGGCAAAGAATCTCTCGATTTGGTGCATTAAAATTGAACAAGCAATCAACACCTACTTTTTGGGCTTAAAACTGAACACTTGTGCTTGTATGGTGGTGTAGCTTAGTTCACATTTAAAACTTTCAAAGCTTAATCAATTTACCTTGTGTCTTGAGTTTTGGGTGCACTTGCACAATCTGTTAGATTAATAACTTTTATACTTTTTTAGAAAGGCCTATCCAGGGAATGTGCTTCTTCCCCGGAGAATGACCTTAAACTGATAATCCTTCCGATCGGTATATAAACAAGGTACAAACCAAAGTTTCATCTTATCTAGCCAAGCTCAGGTGAGATGTGTTGATGATAATCTGGATCGGGTGAATATCTCTAAGGAGCCAGCGTGGTCAACTAGGCTCTTAAGTGAGTCACACATGTACAAACCGATTGGATAGACACCACGAATCCTTACTACAACCTTGTTAATTAGAGGCCAACCTGATCTACCTCTAAACAAATACTTTATTATAGTGCAAGGGGTTGAATAATTTCCCACCAAAATTCCCAACATATGTGTCCCACGACATTTTTGTAGTGAAAGAGATCTTCACTCCATGACAACGATACTTGGCAATGGAAAAAACACAGGCGCCTACGTCGTGGACCTTCGTTTCTTTGTAGTGTGACAATTGTTGTGTGAGCTAACAAACATTCAAGCATTGGGCCTACAACATTGTATTCCGAAGCCATTGACCTAGATTAATCTGACTGTTCATTGTTAAGACCTCATGATAACCTTGCAACTTGAAAAAGGTGTAGAACATACACATTGTTAGTCTTCATTCTTCAAAACACAGTGTTTGTTGTACTTGTTCTTTTATCATTTTTTGAAAATACAAAACAAACATCCAACTGTCAAAATGAGTCAAACATGTTAAAGTCTAGGGTTGTCAACATCAACTGTCATGCAAATCAGAAGCCTTATTCCAGAATATCAAATTTCTTAGACAGTGATACCTATCTTCTAGTCTTTTTTGAGACTGTTTCTTGTTTACCACAATTGCCCGCATTTTTTCACAATTGACGGAAGTCTGCCGCAGTTAAACTTTTTATTTTCGCAATCGACCTGTTTATTACTGCAATCAGTGATAAAGTATCGTAATTGACCATTCACTTTGCCACAATCGATGGAGTTGTGTCACAGTTGACCAGAGATATTTTACACCTATTTTGACCTAAAAACCTTGAAATAACTCTTCATTTTGTGTCAAAGACCACTATTTATCCCAGAAAAATGTGAAGAACATTGTGTGAATCTCTAAACATTAAAGATCACCCCTTCTTTGAAAAGCACGATTAGTGTCTAAAACATTGTTAGTTCGAAAGCTCAGACTCAAAATATCTTGATCTCATCATATCAAGCATCATCATTATCTCTATCAAGTGACTTTTTCCCAGACAAAGGTCGACGAATCTTATCTTTTACATCATCACAACTTTGAGACCAAGGTAAATCAACATTTGTCCTTAGAATTACCCTTATCCAAAACATAACTCAGACTTTCTTAGAAAGGTTACCCTTTTCTGTTTTCTTTATATCACTTGTTTCAGTTACAAAATCTGGACCACACTATGTCTCAAACACCTCATGGAGAGCCTTACACAAGGTCGAAGGCTAGGACACAACCTGATGAGTCATATATCAATAGATTCCCCACTTGGGAAATAGATCCAGAGAATGATCCTTTTGTAAATACCAGTTTTGCTCTATTCATTGAACAACCCCATGGGGCAGCTTTTTTCCAAAATGTCACAGAAGAGGAGATTGAAGATATTGATCAAGATGCTTATTCCACACAATTAGTTGATGCTGTTGTATAGAGGAATCTCAAACGTTACTTAGCCATGTTGATAAAGAAGGCAGTCAAACTCCCCGCTAAATTTAGTGTGTTGACCATATGGCTCAAAAACCCTCTCACAGGTCAAAACACTACTCAGTCCTCTCAGATACTACCTATTGTTTCTTAAATCTTCCCACCATTGACAACACCCACATTGGCACAAATGATACCCAATCAAACCAATTGCACAAACCAAGAAAGCACATCTTCCACTCAAAGCATGACAGGCTCACAACTAAGTGCACCCATGGTCACTAGTATGCCTCCACCTTCGGTCTCATGGCCTAGATGATCAAGCTCTCATGCTATGCCTTCCATCCCACCAAATAGCAACTATTTTGAAACTATACCACTGCTACAGTCAATTCCTACTACTCTGGGGAACATCACATCATTCCCGCAGGGATCTATTTCTGTAGGTATGACTTACAATCAATGCCCACCCAAGGCTACACCTTTTCCCATTCAAAAGCCAATCTAACCTCAGTAACAACAACCCCATCTTCAGTTGCCACAAATCCAACCCCAACAACAATAACCCCAGCTTCAGTTGCCACAATTCCAACCTCAGCAACATCAACTCCAGCTTCAGTTGCCACAAATCCAACCTAGCAACAACGACCCCAGCTTCAGTTACCACAATTCCAACCTTAGCAATAGCAACCCCAACTTCAGTTGCCAAAAATCCAACCCCATAAACAGCAACCCTAGCTTCAGCAACAACAATATCAATCCTAGCAGTATCAACCACAGTTTCAACAACAACAACATTCCCAATCCCAACAACAAATGCATCAAAACCCACCATGGCCTACTCATGTGCCCCCATTTCAAATCATGTGGTGGGAAATCAATATCAAGTCCCAAGGATGAGGTCCTATGTTCCTACTGAAGGGATGCAAACCCACAACCTCATACCAACTACAACACAGAGGAACGTCATCACACATAAGCCTCAGTATCAAACAGACATGTTGATGCAACAAATGCAAACCCTTCAAACCCAAATGATGGATATGAAAAATCAAGGGAAAACTAAATCCTACACCACAAAGGATTTATACCCATACCCCTTTGACCACTCTCTTCACAAGTCTCCATTCCCAACTCACTTCTTGGTACTAAAATTTGACAAATATAGGGGCACTACCAACCCTATTGAACATATCTGAGAGTTTTTTGCTAGTTGCATCGAAGTCGCGCATGATGAGACATATTTAATGCAACTATTCCCACAAAGCTTAGCCAGACCAACAATGGGATGGTTCTCGGATTTACCTCATGGCATTCAGTCTTGGGGTGAACTGGCTGAAAATTTCATTGCTCACTTCCATCATAACATCAAGCGCAAGGTCAGTATCAAGGACCTTTGCGATATTAAACAAAAGGATGGAGATTCTTTTGTGAAATTCCTACAAAGATGGAGGAATACTGAAAACTAAAAAATGTATGATGTGCCCAAACAACACCTAATAGTCATGTTCGTTGACAATCTGATTCTAGACATGTCATTCAAAACAGAATTGCAGTTAGCTCCAAATTTCACACAACACATGGAATGAGGGGTTGTTTGTGAGTAGAACTTAGTCAAATGAGGAATCCTTGTAGATCCAACCCAAACAAATACAAACAAAAATGAAACAGACAAAGCTAAGTGGTGGAATAAAAACAAAAATGTCACCAACGATGGTGTCATTGATGTGAAGACAGTCAACTATGCACAACCCAAAATGTCCCTGTAAGGCACACCTATGGCCAACCAACAACCCACAAGACCCACTCAACAAGCATACACTCAAAACCAACCCCCCCTTTCCAAGTGGCCATTGTGTCAAATAGTTAGCAAAAAACTCAACGCAAACCACGGTTTCAATACCAGCAGCGATATTTTACACCATTAGGAGAGCCGATAGAATCAGCTTTACGGAAGCTGATACAATCCAACACTATCACTCTCCCAGAAATCAGTGAATTTGAACAAAGTGCAAACAAAACAAGGTGGTATAATGACAATGAATTTTGTGAATTTCATCGAGTGAAAGGACCCAAAACACCTAACTGTGATTGATTGAAACACGCTATCCAAGATCTGATAGACACAGGGATCATTGATATAACAAAAAGCCAAGCCAAAGGAACAATTGATCACACTATATTCAATGATACATTTCATGATCACAACAAAGGGAAAGCCTCTGGGTCTAGTGGATCATCCAAACATGTCAACTATACATATGCCAACAGTGATAACATTATCGATTGATGACATGTAATTGATTAAATGTTTGAATATGTTAAGTTCATGATCATGCAAGACATTAAATCAGTTAATGTATTGTATTTTCATTGATTTCAACTTGATATAATCTGTATGGTCATAGAGATACTGCCAAAGAATTCAAAGAACTCATGAATCAAGGCTATGCTAATCAATAATGCATACAATTCAAGTATTCACTAAGTGACTACATACACCAACAAAGTGCACCCGACGGTCAAAGTAAAAAGAACAAAGTCACAGTGTTGGCTGACGAATAAATACACAAGATTACCAATGAGCAGAGTTACAGTGTTGCCTAACGAGCAAAACACAGAGTAAGCCGACGAACAGAATTTCAGTGTTGCCTAACGAAAAAGACAAGGATGGAGATCCCGATAACAACTGAAGTCACACTGACGGAATAGTCAGTTATCACTGACAACTAATTGAAGTATTGACCGACAGAACAGAGAATTTAGAAAACAACAAAATGCTTAGCTGGCAAGAAGCTAAAGATAGATTTAACGAATACTTATCATTGTTTTAATCATCCAGATAAAGTTAGAGATAAGGAATTGATTTAAAACTGATTTGTATAGTTGGCAAGAAGATATCTACGAGACAAATTAGGAGTTATGCTTTAAATCAAATTGGATGGATTATTTATCACGCCAAGAATCAAGAACCAAAAAAAATAATGAATACTTTGTCTATATAAGAGACGAGCTTAATTCATTTGAAAAAAGGGGATTAAGGGGAGTGAAGAGAAAGAGGATGCTGAAGAGAAACTGATGAAGAAAAACTTCATGCAGTCCTGATCAATCAATCTCAAGGGAGAGCTAAGGAATTCTATAGACACTGACGAACAGTGAGCACAAGGATTGAATTGATACATTGGTCAGAGAGGTAATGTACTTAAATAGATCTGAAAATCTACAATTAAAGTTGCAATATGAATAGGTCATAGTGTTTCAATTTAACCATTGAAGCATCAAGTCTCTTAACCAAGTAGGACTTAACAGTCTTTTATATATTGAGGTGCATCTCAAGGAGTGCCAAAAAGGTTGATTCATGAAATTAGCATTGGATATGCCTGATGCCTATCAACAGTCTACGAAAGAGGTTGATTCAAGAATGGCAGCATTAGATGCCCGATACTAAGTGACAACCTCTATGTATAAAATCCTCTAACAAGGTCACACCTAATAGTGTGTTTGTAACCTTTAACAGGGTTGGATCTTAACAGGGCTCACTTTAGAAGAGTGAAAATTTGGGATACCGGTCCCAGTGGTTTTTTCCCTTAACAAGGTTTCCACATTAAAATTCATGTGTTATGTGTGTATGATTCATTTCTTTACTGTTTTGTATCTTACATAGTTAATTTTGGATTTATCGGTATACTCTGCATATTTACTGTATTTCGATAAATATATAATTGCTTATCAGTAAACATACAAAAGAAGGTTTAACAGAGCAATCCGACAAGTAGTAAATTGATATAAGTTATTCAAGGCATTCATCTTGTAGGACATAAGATAACTTGAGATATAATTTGTGATTATAAGTTTAAAGGGTTGATTTAAGGATTAATTTTTGAGGTGACTAATTCACCCCCCCCAGTTATTACTAAAAATTGGTATCAGAGCTTGTGTGCTTAGAAGGAATGTTTCAAGACCTAAGCCAAAGATCACAAGATGAACATACGAGATGTGCCCAAGTTGAACAAAGATAATTTTGCTTCATGGCAGAGCAGGATAAGACTCCACTTATCAAGTATTGATAATGATATTACTCAATTCCTAGAAACTAAATATGTGTTCCCCACAGGAGCACCAACAGTTGAAAAAATCAAAGAGAAGCGTGAACACAACGACATGATGATAGAGCTTGCTTCCTCAGTCTCCGATGCTGAATTTGAAGATGTCAAAGAATGCAAAACTGTAAAGTAGATGTGGGACAAATTGAAGCTTGTACATGGTGGTGACAAAAATGTTTTAAGAGCCAAGGTAGAAAGCCTTAGAGGAAAGTTTGATGACCTCAAAATGAAAGAAGGTGAAAACATCACTTAGTACATCACAAGAATTAAAGAGGTAGTCAATGCTATCCAAGGATTTAGAGGAGTACTAGAAGAAGATACTGTGGTAAGTAAAATTCTAAGAACCTTACTTCCTACTTATGCTATTAGAGTATCTATCATTAAAGAAATGAGAGTAGTAGAAAATAGAAATGTTACTCTAGACAGTTAAATTGGAAGACTGATTTCATTTGAGATGAATAACTTTGATAATAGTGTCTTACCAAACATAGAGTCTGCATTCAAAACTTCTATGAGAATAAGTAAATCAAGCCATAGAAACACTATGAGAAAAGATAGTGATAGTGAAAGTGAAGAAGATGACCTTGATGAAATTGAAGCACTTATGGTTAGAAGAACGCAGAAAGGCAAAGGTAAATTACCACTTGTTTGTTTTAATTGCAAAGAGATTGGACACCTTGCTGCAAGATGTACTAACAGAAGAAAAGATGACAGAAGTAATGACAGATCATTTGAACAGAAGTCTGACATAGGTGATTACAGATGCTACCGACAATCAGAAAGAAGAGATACCTGAGACTATAAGGACAAAGGAAAGAAGGCCAGTTACCTAGCAAAATGCAAGGATGATGATACTGACACCGAATCTGATGAAGACACTGAGATGGTGTTTGTGGCTGTAAAGGATGTTTCAGATGATGATGAAGAAAGGTATGTAGAAATAGCTCTCATATCTAAAATTAGCAAAAATGATGTTTGGATCATAGATAGTGGCTGCACTCACCATATGACAGGTGATAAGAAAATTTTTGAGACTTTTGAATACTATAAAGGTGGTTCAGTAAGAATGGGTAATGACACACCTTGTCTAGTTGAAGGTAGAGGAACAATAATGTTGAATAACTAGATAAAATGTGAAAATGATTATTGGGTAAATGGATTGAATTATAATCTATTGAGTGTTTCTTAGTTGAATAATTTAGGTCACAAAGTAGCATTTGAAAATAAGAAGGAAAAGATCTTCAATAAATCTGGAAATCTGATTGGTACCGGTGAGCAGAAAAAAGGTAACTTATTCTATCTAAATGATACTGATTCCACTTGTTTTATTTCTACAAATGAAGACATGTGGATGTGGCATAAAAGATTGTGTCATGTGAATTTTGACAACATGATGAAGATTAGCAAAAAGAGAAATGTCAGAGGCTTACCGACAATGACCAAGCCCGACAACATCATGTGTAAGAATTGTCAAAAAGGTAGAATGACAAAGTCTAGTTTTAAAAGCAAAACCCATACATCTAATGAAATTCTAGAATTAGTCCATATTGATTTATGTGGACCTATGATGACAAAGAGTTATTATGGAGATAGATATTTTATTCTCTTTGTTGATGATTACTCCAGAATGATGACAGTCATGTTTCTAAAAGATAAATTAGAAGCACTTAAGATGTTTAAATGGTACAAAGCAATGGTTGAGAAGCAACGTGGTAAGGAGATAAAATGCTTAAGGTCAGATAGAGGAGGGGAATTTATTTTAGATGAGTTCACTAACTTTTGTAATGAGCATGGAATCAAAAGACAGGTCTCTGCACCAAGAACACCACAGCAGAATAGAATTGCTGAAAGAAGGAACAAATCCATAGTTGATTGTGCAAGGACACTGATGATAAAGGCATCACCCAAATCTTCTGGAGGGAAGCTGTCAATACTGTTGTTTACACATTGAACAAAGTACAATTGAAGAAAGACACCAAAAAGATACCTTATGAGCTATGGCATGGATACCCACCCAATGTAAGTTATTTCAAAATTTTAGGTAGTCAATGTTATATCTTAAAAGATGATAGAAATGGAAAACTTGACTCCAAGAGTGATGAAGGAATCTTTCTAGGGTATTCTACCAAGAGAAATGCTTATAAATGTCTAAACAAAGCCTTTAACAAAATTGTTGAAAGTGCAAATGTAAAGATAGATGAATTTGCATAGAAGAATGAAGAGTAAAGCACTAAAGAACCAGAGGACTACAATAAGTTTACTTACAATGAGGAACCTAACACTCTACCCTACCAACAATGTAGATCTCTCGAGCAACAGATCACTACACCCGAGCATCAGGCTGCAAATACCAACGATCAAAATATTGCTCAAGATGATGCACAAATTGATGAAGAATAGAATGAAGAACAAAATGATGATCAAGCTGATAGACAAAGAGCTATACCTATACTTGCAAGATATTTCAAAAGGAACCATCCACAGGATCAGATCATAGGAGATAAAAAGGCTGGTATGAGAACTAGAGGTAAGTCTCTAAATACAAGATGTCTTATTTGTAATTATGAGCCCAAATATGTCAATGTTGCACTAGATAATGATGAATGGATTAGTGCTATGAATGAGAAGATTGAACAGATAGAGAAAAACAAGACATGGATACTTGTACCAAGACCAGATGACAAGAATGTCACCGGTCCAAAATGGATATTTGGGAATAAGCTGAATGAGAATGGAGAAGTCAGAAGAAATAAAGCAAGTTGACTAGTATGCAAGGGGTATGCAAAAGAAGAAGGAATTGACTATGGAGAGACCTTTGCACCCATTTCTAGACTAGAAGGAGTAAGAATATTGCTTTCTTATGCTGCATATAAAGGTTTCAAGGTATATCAATTGGATGTCAAGTCTGCATTCCTGAATGGAATACTTGAAGAAGAGGTATACATTGAACAACCAGAAGGGTTTGTTGATCCAAACAAGAGGGACATGGTATGTAGACTACACAAAGCCCTGTATGGATTGAAACAAGCACCCCAAGCCTAGTATGAAAGACTTCATTCCTATCTTATAAGTATTGGATTTGTAAGAACTAGTGAAAATAATAATCTTTACTTGAAAGAAGATATTGATGCTAACATTTTGATTGTTAAGATATTTCTTGATGACATCATATTTGGAGGCAATGATATGCTATGAAAATCATTTACAAATTAAATGAGCAAAGAGTTTGAGATGTCTATGTTTGGAGAGATCAAGTTCTTTCTTGGTCTACAGATCATGTAACAAGGAGAAGGTATTTTCATTACACAATCCAAATACATCAAAGAAGTACTAAAAATATTCAAGATGGAAGAATCCAAACCAGTTGGAACACCGATGGTAACTAGATGCAAACTGACAAAGGAAGACAAGTCATTAGAGGTAAATCAGACTTTGTATAGATCAATGATTGGAAAACTCATGTATGTTGTACATACTAGACCAAATATTGCACATGCAGTAGGAATAGTTGCTAGATTTTTTGCTAATCCCAGGGAATCACATATGACTGATTTGAAAGGAATCCTAAGATATCTAAAGAATACCGAGGAATATGGCTTATGGTATAGAAGAGAAGGAAATTTTGAGCTTCAGGTCTTTACCGACACTGATTGGGCTGGAAATATTGATGACCGGAAGAGAACAACTGGAGGAGCATTCTTCATGGGTGACAAACTTGTCACATGGATCAACAAGAAACAAGGATGCATCTCACAATCTACTACAGAGGCAAAATATGTTTCTACTACTGCAAACTGCTCAAATATTGCATGGATCAAACAGTTACTGGAAGGTATGCATATGAAAATTCTAGAACCAGTAATTATCTACTTTGATAATACAAGTGCAATAAACATTTCCAAAAATCTAGTCATGCATGCTAAAATAAAGCATATTGTCATCAAGTATCATTATTTGAGGGAACAAGTTCAAGCAAAGGAAGTGATACTTGAGTATGTGCAATCAAAGGAATAATTGGCCAATATCTTCACCAAGACACTACCCAAGGATGCATTTGAGTACTTAAGAAAGAGACTAGGGGTCATACCCTTGTCTACTAGTTAGTAAGCTGACTAAAAGGTTGCATCAACCTACATATTATCAGAATATCATTCATGTTGATGCAAGCAAAGAGATGAACTTCAAAGCTACATCTATATACAGACAAGTACATTTCATCACCAAGCACCAGAGAATATTATTGTATTGCTGATGGGTAAGGGAAATTCAAGGAATATATTATGGATGGAGAGAAAAGATTGCTTGATATTAACGACAGATATTTGTTTGGCATTGCTATCAAAGGGAGAGAGATTATCCATATTATCACATCCTTCTAGAAAGGGAGAAATATTATCCATTATCACATTACTCCAATAGGGAGAGATTATATCCTTAGGGAGAGAGATTGTATGAAAACATTATACAAAGAGAGAGTTGTTGATACAAAGGGAGAGTTACATCAAAAGAAAGGAGAACAATCAAAGGTAGAGAATTTGACACAGAAGGAGAACACATCAAATCAGAGAAAGAAAGATTCTACATCCATCCAGTGAAGGGATTTCAGATAGATAGAAAGCCTGCAAAAACCAAATCAAAGCTACTTAAGCTTATCGAAAACCAGACATTTGTAATAGTTACATTAGGAAAGCTTGATGAAACTATATATTTCATATTGTATTAGCAATAGTATAGTGTGATAATGTAGTATCTCTCCATCAATGCCAAAGGGAGAGATTGATGACATGTAACTGATTAAATGTTTGAAGATGTTAAGTTGATGATCATGCAAGGCATTAAATTAGTTAATGTATTATATTGTCATTGATGTCAACTTGATATAATCTATACGGTCATGGAGATACTACCAAAGACTTCAAAGAACTCATGAATCAAGGCTATGCTAATCAGTAATGCATAGAAGTCAAGTATTCACTAAGTGACTGCATACACCAATGGAGTGCACCTGACGGTCAGAGTAAAAAGAACAAAGTCACAGTGTTGCCCAACGAATAAATACACAGGATTACCAACGAGCAGAGTTATAGTGTTTCCCAATGAGAAAAACACAAAGTAACCCAATAGACAGAATTTTAGTGTTTCCTGACGGAAAAGACAAGGACGGAGATCCCGATGAAAACTGAAGTCACACCGATGGAACAGTCAGTTATCACCAATGAATAACTAAAGTATTGACTGACATAATAGAGAATTTGGAAAATGACAAAATGCTTAGCTGGCAAGAAGCTAAAGATAGAGTTAACAAATACTTATCATTGTTTTAATCATCTAGATAAAACCGAAGATAAGTAATTGATTTAAAACTGATTTGTATAGTTGGCAAGAAGATATTTGTGAGACAAATTAGGAGTTATGATTTAAATCAAATTGGCTGGATTATTTATCACACCAAGAATCAAGAACCAAAAAAAATAATGAATATTGTGTCTATATAAGAGACGAGCTTAATTCATTTGAAAAAAAGGGGATTAAGGGGAGTGAAGAGAAAGAGGATTCTGAAGAGAAGCTGATGAAGAAAAACTTGATGCAGTCCTAATCAAATAAGCTAAAGGGAGAGCTAAGGAATTCTGCGGACATCGATGAACATTGAGCATAGCATCATAGAGTAGAAAGTGTGGAACACAAGGATTGAATTGATACATTGGTCAGAGAGGTAATGTACTTAAATAGATCTGAAAATCTGTAATTAAAGTTGCAATATGAACAGGTCATAGTGTTTCATTTTAACCATTGAAGCATCAAGTCTCTTAACCGAGCAGGACTTAATAGTCTTCTATATATTGATGTACATCTCAAGGAGTGCCAAAAAGGTTGATTCATGAAAGTAGCATTGGATATGCCCGATGCCTATTGACAGTCTAAGAAAGAGGTTGATTCAAGGATGGTAGCATTAGATGCCTGAAACTAAGTGACAACCTCTATGTATAAAATCCTCTAACAAGGTCACACCTAACAGTGTGTTTGTAACCTTTAACAGGGTTGGCTCCTAACATGGCTCACTTCAGAAGAGTAAAAATTTGGGGTACCGGTCCCAGTGATTTTTTCCCTTAACGGGGTTTCCACGCTAAAATCCATGTGTTATGTGTGTATGATTCATTTCTTTACTATTTTGTACCTTACATAGTTAATTCTGGATTTATCGGTATACTTTGCATATTCACTATATTTCGGTAAATAGATAATTACTTATCGGTAAACATACAAAAGAAGGTTTAACAAAGAAATCTAACAAGTAGAAAAATGATATAATTTATTCAAGGCATTCATCTTGTAGGACAGAAGATAACTTGAGATATAATTTGAGGTTATAAGTTTAAAGGGTTGATTTAAGGATTAATTTTTGAGGCCACTAATTCACCCCCCCCCTCTCAGTTATTACTAACATCAATTGCCTCAATCCTTCAGATAGCCATGTGGCTACGATCACTATTAAAGACTAAGGTAACAAATGTGTTGTAACCATGCGTCGTACCAAATTTGTCTTGTAGGGAGTACCATTCTCATCTACTACATCTATCAATACTAATGCAACCTCAGATCCACAGCTAAGCCTAGTGGATCAACTAAAGCACACACTTGCCTAGATCTCCATGTTTGACCTATTCTGCATATATCCATAGCATAAACTAGCACTTGACCAAGCCCTTCAGAATGCAGCTGTCCCAAGGGTCATAACACCTGAGAGCTTCCAAATGATGGTTAACCATATAGCTGCTAACAAACATGCAACATTCATAGACCGTGATGTGCTGCCGCATAAACCCCTACATAATGATCCTTTGCACTTGCTTGTCCAAGTCCACAAAAGCTCTATCTATAGAGTCCTTGTTGATGGTGGGGATGGATTAAACATCTATACTCTAAAGTTAATCAAGCAACTAGGATATTCAGAATCAAGCATTGATGTCACGGGGAGGATGAATATTTGAGCTTATGATGAAGAGGAAAGATCCTCTAAAAACATTATCATCCTACCTGTCTATATTGGTCCAGTGGTCAAGAACACTCCCTTCTAGATCCTAGATCTTTAGTTGGGATACAACATGTTACTATGGAGACCATGGATCCATAAAATGAAAGTCGTACCTTCAACATACCATCAATGCATCAAGGTCCCACACAAGGGAGAAGAAATCATCATAGAGGGAGATCCCAATCCTTTCCAATGTTGTAATACGGTCCAAATCAGCACTGACAACCAGGTACCCTGAAACCAAGATACAAGTATCCCATCCTCTTCAGATTCAAATCCTAAGGATGTCACACAAAAAGTGGGAAAAATATCCATTACCGACAAGGGTTGTGGTGAATACAGCTATGAGGAACCTTTCCTATCATGAACATGCCTCAAAGCCCAAGAACATATGGCATGCCACAACCAGTTATTATAATAGAAACTCCAGACCATGTTCTATTTAGATGTCCACCCACAACTTTTGTCAGATGGGGAGACATTGCAGAAGAAAATCCATTTGAAAAAGATATCAGTACGTGGTTGTACCAAGATCCACAAGAGACACTTCAACAACCCCTACCCCTATCAAACTATAGAAATAGTTATACAATGGTACAAAGATTCAGGTATGATGGTACAATTGGTCTAGGGGAAAGACAACAAGGCTTAATGGAACTGTCTCTCCCGCCAACCCAGAGAAACAAATGAGGGTTAGGATATGGGAAACAAAGAACCAACCCTATAATCCAAGACATCCCAGTTGATCAGGAACAAATAGCAGAGATGCACCAGGGGCAAAACTCAGAACATGCCATAATAAGAAACATACTACAATAGTTGTTGCCCGCCGAAGAGGGAACCTCTCAAACTTGAATAAACCTCAACATAGCCATCAACAATAACAAAGGAAGTGAGACATCTAAAAATAATTCTATTTAAACTAACTCCCACAAGTACAAGTGAGGATCCCTTCACGACTCTGAACCGTCGATCCTAGATTATTCCCCTCGGTCAGCCACCACCATAAACCTTGATGACTTATTTGACCAATTATCCATTGACGATCAAAATTGCATAGATAAACATGTCATTCTCCATTCTTCAAGTGATGCATCCACATTACAGTGTAGGTTTGTCAGAACCCTATCCGAAGTCCCTTTCAACCAAATAGAGTCAAACCAACATGAGGGCCTATGTCTTGTTCACCTGGAACTAATAGAGTGGGATCAACAAGGACCGCCTAATATGGATGTTTTCGAGAATGATGAGGCCATTGTAGACTTCATGGGACTTAGAGAGGGAATTCCATTAGGAGACCATAAATCAGGTTTCTCTATTGACCTCAACACATCAACATACTTTGGGGAGGAAGCTCCTCTTTCCAGTCAACAAAAAAAATCAAAAAAGAAAAAAGAATCGTCAGTAAGTGAAAACTGAAAGGCGCTTACTGACACAAAAAATGATAAAAAGTTAAAACAAGACGTATCTTCTAGTGAAAACCTCACTGAGGTGCTAGAAGATGGAAAGAAGGAACTCCTCCCCTTAACAAAAGAGAAATTGACATTACTAGCAGAAGAAATGGAGGAAGTCAACTTGGGAGATGACAAGAACCCAAAGAACATCTACTTGGCGAAATCACTCACCCCAGAAGAGAGAGAACAATTCATCAGTTTCTTTAAGGAGAGAATGATCTACTTCACATGGTCATACTTAGATATACCAGGATTAGACCAGTGTTACAGTTTTGGTGTCAGAATTAATGACGGCTGTACCGCCTATTGTTATTGCGATGGTACTAACCATCGCAATACGAACCAGCTATGATGGTTATCATGTTGTCATTACATATTTTAGTTTTCGCTATTATGACACGTAGGTGTCGCATCTTATTTGTCACTATTACGACATGTAAGCGTCACATCTCATCTATCGCTATTACGACACGTAGGCATCGCATGTTATCTGTCACTTTTTTACACATGTGAGGAATTTTCTATACATGTGACATCGAGCCGTCGGTAGTTTTGTGATAGCCCGATGTCGCAAGTATAGAAAATTCATCGCACGTCTGAAAAAAGTGACGTCTAGGTGTTGCAATACGAGACGGCTATAATGCTTATCATGCTGTCGTTACATTTTATCTATCGCTATTACGACACCTAGGTGTCACAGAATGAGTGTCAAATTTATGACAGACGTGCAACAAATTTGCTATACATGCGACATCGAGCCATCGGCAATTACCAACGGTTTGACATCACATGTATTTTTTTAGTGTCGCTTTAGAGTTTTTAAGAGTTTCTTTTTGTTTTGAGAATAGTTTAACATTCTCTACTAAACAAGGCCAACCACGTGAAGGTGGAAGCTCATCTGGCCTCTTCTAGGACACTCTTATGACCCTTTACGACACTTTAAGATCTCTAAGGTGTATTCTTAGGGATCGTAAAGGGTCATAAAGGATCATAAGGGATATTGGGACACAACAACTGAGAAACATAAATGTAGGCATCATGGTCACAATTTTTTGGAGACACAACATAATTTAGTGGTATACCCAGACGATGCAACACAACCACTACTCCTCCAGTTCTAAGTTGGCACTGCACAGTCCAAAAACCATAGATAAGGAATAAATTTAGAGAGCGGAGGAGGGCCATAACAATCGAAATAATATACCTCTGCTCTCTAAATTTATTCCTTATCTATGGTTTTTGGCTCGTGCAGTGCCAAATTTGAACTAGAGGAGTAGTGGTTGCGTTGCATCATCTAGGTATACCACTGAACTATGTTGTCTCCAAACAATTATGACCATGATATCTACATTTATGTTTCTCAGTTGTTGTGATATCTATATTTATGTTTCTCAGCTATCATGTTTATGTGCATGTTCTTTATGTGTTTGGCTTCTCTCCCTCCTCCAAAATAAGATTTTCCCACTCTGAATTTAGAATGCACGTGCAGCTGCGTAGAATATATAGTGTTAGAAGGCCCCAAATGGGCATAAATTCAATGTTCTCTTGGTTGTTTATAAAATTTGAAACAACCAGAGAAGAATTTTTTATAAACCACCGGCGTTGCGTGGAACAACATAGGATCGTCACCAAAGGGGGTTTCAGATCTGAGATCTCCCTTTCACTTAATAATTATGAAGCCATCAATGGTATACTAATTGTTTAGGATTGTAAGTTTCCATTGATGGCTTCAAATAACCAAGCAAAAGGTGTACAAAAGACTTAGCAGCCTCTAGAGCCTTTTCCTTGAATGCATTATACCCCTTTTTCTTGACGAATTCATCTTCTCGCTGAAGAGTTTAGCTGGAATTTTGCCTGAAAGTTTGTTTAGGTTGAAGTAAAAATGGCAAATCTCTTATAAAATTATTGGTATAATTTGGATAGCAAGGACCACCCAACAAATAAAACAAGAATAGAAATAGCATAACTTAAAAGTAGAAGACATACAGACATGTATAGTGATCATATTGTGCTGAAGTTGGCACCTGATGCTGCCACAACGACTACAAACAGTAAATTTTGCATCACTTCCTGATGTCATTGAAGTGTTGACCCAGGGTTGAATCCAGTATGCTCCTGTATGATCCAGAACCTGCAAGGAAGGTCAAGAGGGGGTTAGATCCAAAGGATCTAAGAAATGCATGGCACCCTATTACTGATCCTCATCTACAATTATGCATGTGCATAGTCAAGCCATACACTTCTCCTCGTCTCTCTATTTCCTGCACCTGTATATATGGCTACACAACTAGATGCATGATATAAAATTCATAGTTTATTACATACAAGATCGTAAGATAAGCTACATCAATAACTTAGATAAATCAATCATAAGGTATTTAAAACTAGTATCGTAAAGAGATACATAATATGTAAAATATTGGTAAGGGGTGGAAAGATCAAGGAAGAACTCAAAAGTACAAGACCTAAGGGCTAGACCTAATGCCTCGGGGGCTCATCATAGATGGCCTTACCTACGTAACTCGTAGAGACATTGTAGTTCAAGTTTAAATTTAAAACTAGTCTTTTAAAGGATGGTAGAAGTGGTATCAATCCTCTTTATCCAAAGGGTATCAATGGAATTTATCTCTTCACTGGAATCAAGGGTGCAGAAGTTGCTCTGCATTGTTTGGGTATAGCACTCAATTTTTTTACGGAATCGATGAAGAGCAACATTCTGCACCCCTTATGTGCATGTTCAAGGAAGAACTCAAAAGTACAAGACCTAAGGGCCAAACCTAATGCATTGGGGGCTCATCATAGATGGCCTTGTCTACATAACTCGCATAGACATCGTAGCTCAGGTTTAACTTTAACTTTAACAATAAACAATTAGAGCTACATACAATTGAATACAACATGACATGGTAGTAATGAATAACCCACCCTTGAAGAGAGAGATGGTACTTTTTCAATGTAGAAAGTGGAAGTTGTTATTGGTCAATCTAGATCAATTGGGTCCACTACAACCTCATG
>MU225578.1:1874378-1909943 GCA_018584345.1 Thuja plicata | reverse complement strand
CTCCACCTCCAGCACCCCCAGGACCCAGATCATCTCCCCCATCATCTCCCCTCCCCCATCCGCCATCTCTACCACCATCTTGTCTTCCATCTCAGCCTCCATCCCTACCTCCATCTTGACCTCCCACCCTACCTCTATCACTACCACCATCCCTCCCTCCATCTCGACCTCCCCTGCCTCATCGTACCTGACCATGCCTCCTCATGATACTCCTAGCAATGGGATGAGAGACATTTGTAAGCGAAACTGGCTAGGTATGTGCCCAACGAGCATCATATTGAGGACTGGTGCCTACAAAATATGAAATTCAAATATTAGTACCACATCAGATGAAGAAACATTTATCATAGAGAAGATATACTACAAAAGTAGTACAAAAATTACACAAAAATATCATTGCACAAACATAAATGCATCTACTATGCTAGATCATCATGTCCAAGCAACAGGGAGTAAGCCTACAAACTTAGTCCGCATGGCATCTAGTGAAATGACACCACCCTAGACAATAGTATCTCTTGACCTACGAGCAAAATAGGCATATGTGTCAGACACATCCTGCTGCTCTCTGAACTATCGCAACACCATGTCAGTGTTGTGAAAATCAATCATATGAACATGGTCAGTGACACGACCAATTAGGTATCTCCACTGGAAGAAAAAAGGAAGATGGATATCCTCTCCATCCCACATAGGGCACTCTCTATATGGTCTCCAAATAAAATAGGGCATCATATCCAACTACTGACGCTAGTACATCAAATGACCCATGTGGGTCTGAATGATAGCTCCATCATACATGAATACATAAGGCATGTCTGCAGGAAGATCACGAGTACCAATAGGATGACATACAACAATGTGCCCCCATGCCCATATCTGCAGGAGCGTAGCACCACAGCCGAGCGACTTACCATTAAGGTAAGTAGCGTAAAACATATGGTAGTGCATATGAGCCAACATACATGGCCCCCATGCATAAACAGTATGATCACAGACCATACTCTGTAATAGGGAACCAAAACCAATAGAGAATCCATGCTGGCAACGATCAGGGCATAAGATGCCACATATCAAACTACCTAGTAAGGTAGACAACCTATCAAGGCCCAAGCCAAATCGGGACCATGGAATATCATATGCACCAGAAAACCCAAGCTGATCCTGGGGCAATCCAGACAACTCAGTCAAAGAAACAATACTAGGATGGGTAGCATACTCCACAAGTGCACCCTGGATCAGAAGCTAGAGGATGCGGTACACATCCTCCAAAGTAATAGTACACTCTCTAGTGGGTAACCATAAAGTGCATGTCTCTGAATTCCCTCTCTCTATAAGAGCCGAGATCGGACCCCTATTGGTCCTGATCTCTGGCATGTAACAGATCCAGTATAAACCTAAGTCCCTAAGAACTTGTTATTCCCTGGATCCCCGTCCCTACATTTTGTGTGCAAAATGTTGGGTCCCCCTTTTTTTCTTTCTACTTTTGGCTCTCACCTTGTCTTCTTCTTTGTTTTCTTTGTTTTCTTTCTCCAGGGTTTTCTTCCCTACGGTGTTGTTTTGTTTTGTGTTTCTCTCGTGTCTCCGGTACCCGGTCCCGGAGTTGGTCATCCTTTGTCAGGAGCCAGATTCTGGACTCTGGGATTCTTCGCCGTGATGTTTCCTTTCCTTATGGTGGTATCGTCGCATGGAATCCCCGGGCCCAGAGTCTAGAGGTCTATCTGTCCAGAGTTTGCGGAAGGAAAGATAACTTTCTTTTTATCACGGGTATAAATAGAAGTTACCTGTCATTTTCACATTTGTCGTGATTAAACACTTGAGTAATCTTAGTGATTTATAGTGATTTAGCGATAATCCAGTGCAAGCCATTCCAAGCTTTTCTGAGCAATTGTAGGTGGTTTGTGGTGGCAAGTTGTGATCATTTGGTAGTAGTGGCTCTTGCAGAGCATTCACGACATAAGTTCCTTTCCTTGTCTTTGTTTGTTTAGGTTAGTGCCTTCCCTCCTTTCTTTTTTCTTTCCTGCTTTCTAGTTTTGTTTGGTTTTGTGTTGTCTCATTCTGTTGTTTTGTCTTGCGTTTATTTTTGGTTCACTGCCCATTGGTGGGTCGGCTCTGCCACAGGGTTGTCCGCCCTCTGTGCAGATGTAGCATAGTCTATAGATGGTGTAGAAAGGTTGTAAATATCTATACATTGTCTAGTTTTCATAAATTTCTACTCTGCATTGTGTATATGTGTACATTTGATGTATATTATTATATATCCATCCAGTCTGCATGTATATACCTCTTCAACTTTGGTGTATATTTTGTGTGTATTCTGTCTGGTAGTTTGTCAAGCTCGACATGCTGCGTTTGCTTCTAGTTTTTGAGCTGCGAGCTCACTCTATGTAGAATACCGCCTGGTTGAAACTTGGCTCTCGGCCGATTTCAACCAAGCAGTTTTCTCTCTCCTCTAAAAACTAGCCTAACTTACATTTATGTCCCATGCGCGCATTTAAATTTGTCCAAGTGACCTCCACTTTTTGTGCATTCATACAGTTGGCTCCGCCGCCATCACCATAACTCTTATTTAATGCTCACCTACGTGGCACCCACGTGGGTCTGACAGCTCACTTTTTGTGCACACCTTCCAACGGTTACTTCCCCAGGCTCCAAGTTTCTTTCCATCACCCATCCTGTGTCCTTCTTTTGCTGAGTGTGATAAACCCCCAGACCCAGATGGTTAGCTAAATTTCTATGTTCACAATATATATATATGCTTTCCAGAGTTTTTGAACTAAGCTAACTTTTCAAGGGAAGCAAGCACCATGATGGTAAGATCTCCAGACCCCAGATTTTTTGTTTATCTATGCATTTTGACGGTCGCCTTGCCTTGAAATTTTCTGAAATAACAAAGTTTCAAATATGTCTAAAGCTTCCGCATCCTTAGCACTCATAAGTCTGGAACTACCTTCTACGACAGTTACCAAGGTGGCAGTTAGATCCAAAATGGAGAAGGCCCTGGAGAAACTGCCTATAAGCCTGAAATATGTAAAAAAAAGAGTCATCCTGGGCTCAAAGATTGAGTCCAAAGTCCAGTTCACCACTGACACCAATGTCGAGACGTGGCCCAAAATGTAGGCCTTGGTAAAGATCATGTACATTCAGTGACAGGCCAGAGATCCATTGGCCATTCAAATCAGGAACTCTGAGATTCTCAAGGCAGCTTGTTTCTCGTGCTCTGTGCAGTCACTAGAGCTTATTCTCACACTTGCAGTGAACTACAACACATTTGTTTGGGTTGTTATGTTCGCAGCCCTGGAGCCAATAGGGTATCCTACTCCCATGATGTCCCTCAACCCTGATACCTTCTAGAGGGGCTTGGGGATCCCCCAATTTGACAAACCAGTTGTAGTCACTCGGTCAGATGCCCTTGCCAAATTCACTCAGTTGGAAGAGGTGGCCCATATATATATGAAAAATCATTGGCTCAAGACCCCAAAAGGGATCCCAAGAGGATGAAGCTAGAAATCCCCAGGGTCAAATTTAAGGAAACCATCTAGATGGGGATGATAGCACTATGCCAGGTCTTTGGGCAACAGCATGCCCGAGAGTTCTCCAGGTGGATGTATTAATTTTTGCTGGCTATCAGCATGGGCGAGAAATATTTTGACTGGGCTTCCATAATCTCAAACCATGTGGACTCCTAGTTCCTTCAATTAGCCAAGAAGAAGTTTTATATGACTTCCTATGTTCTCTGGGCCCTGGCACAACAACGGCCCCACACCAATGGGTTACTCACAGAGGGTGTACTCAGGATCGGCCCAGGCTAGAAGGCCCCTTGGGACCATTTCCCATAGATTCAATGGGAGGCCAGCTTCCCCAGTTTTTGTCTGGTAAACGATGCCTTCGTTTACTACTACCTACTTACACCTACCCGAGATGCAGGATACCGCCTGACTACAGAGCTGATGAATTTGGTCTGGAGTTACGGACATTACTATAAACAATTTCAGTAGCACACTTACATTAGGGTGACTGGCTTCTCTGGGAAACCCTACTTGTTGTCCAAACATTGCGGGGACAAGATAATTCTCCTGGAGTATTACAGGTAGATAATGGAGCTACACGCATTCTATGCCTTGAAGAAGGTAACAAATATTCCACTCCCAATCACTTATGGAAATTATTCATGCAGTTTGGTCACCGCTAAAGAAGCAAATAATGAGCTCAAATACTATAACCTGGCAGAATTTTACTTAGCCCAGAAATAGTTTGATCCACATGGAAAGATTGCAACGGCACTTCCCCGGGCATAAGAGCCCCATCAATATCACATGGAGGACTTCTAGGAAGATTTTCAAGATGACATGGAAGTCTGCGGGCGGTATTATGTCAGAATGACCACAGGAATGATGGAAAGATTGAAGCTCTAGAGATTCTCGGAAGACTTCTCAAACACCGGCTCCATGGTCGATCCCAAGTACAAAGAAAAGGGGATCGATAAATTGGCCCTTCCACTAGTGAACTAGGATGCCCAGGAAGGGCCCACAATTGAAGAGTTCACTCATAATATAGTGGAACACAGTCACCTCTATTTCAAGAAGGTGTGCCCCGGGAGTGTCCGTTGAGCAGCCCAACCGATACCAAAGTTAACCCCGGGGGCTGGGACTTCTTCACAGGGAGTTGATAAAGAAAAATGGATAGTGACAACCCCGACCTTGCAAGAAGTCCCCATCAAAAAACAAATAAAACAATTAGTAGCAGCCTCCCAGAAAATGCAGGAGAATCTAATCACGCGGCTGGCTACTATGGTACTTATGGCCATACCAATTCGTCCTCCCTCCTCCCCTTCACTAGTAGCCTTGATGGTTAAGGAAACAGGGGTGGATCTGACAGAGTAAGCAGCAATAGGGGATGTGGGGCCTCCCTTAGTTACCAGGAGAAAGAAGAGGCTTAACCAAAAGCCCAAGGTAGAGCCGAATCTAGGGATGCCCTAGATCCTACAAGTTGAGATCCTTTCTTCTGACTCCCCGGAACTAGAGAGAAAACCAGAGCCGACCGATGTCCCCGCCAATCCTCCCCCACAGGATGAGTTTGATGATTTTTTTGCAACTGACGATTTCGGGAATCTGCAGCGGGACATCGAGAAAATAGAGGTTGAAGTCCCAATGCAAGAAGAGGCTCTGGAACAAGAACCTGCATAGGAGTAGGAAAAGCAAATGGAAGACAAGAAGAAAATAGAGTAGGAGATCACCTCTAAGGTCCCAAAGATACAAAATATAGGAGTGGACCAACAGAAGCAGAGTGAACAAATGGTATACGCTGAGGGAACCAGACCTATGGGAGCAACCGTAACCTTAGCCATCATGTTCCAAGTGCCAATCCCTAGAGTGACCTTCGAGTAGGTAATAACTATGGCTCAAATGTTAAATCTTGGCCCAATACCTCCCCCATTGCCAAAGGATATACCAACGGAAGAAGAAATCCCGGCGACAGAGGCCGAGGAAAAAGAAGAGAGAAAAGAGGAAGAAACCCCTAGGAAGGCCAATAAGGGCCCAGATGAGACAAAAGAGGTAGAGGACAAGGTAGAAGAAATAAATGTCGCTGGGGAAAATATTGTCAATGAAGCCCAAGATGAAGAGGAGCTAGACGAGACCCACACCACTGAGGAGCAGCAGTAGCAAGATACTGGGGAAGAATCTAAAGAATAGACTTTGGCAAATAAGCCACCCCTACCGCCTTAGTGGTTGGTCAAAAGAAAGAAAAGAAAGGCTCCATTCACCCCCAGAGCTCATCTCTCCCTGGCCGAGAAGATGGCTCAGGTCTAGAATCCACCGAAGGCAAAGAAAGCCCAAACAGTTTATACTCTGCGAACCGGGCTGGGCGGAGAAACAGTTGCGGTTGTGGCAACACCTCCCCCAGACATAGATGAAGCAACCGTCAAAGCTGGAGATTATGATATCATGGAGATATCACTGGGGAAAAGAGGAAAATAGGGTGAAGTGAACTTGTTGAAAGAAGCGACCAGAGCCATGGAGGCCTGATATGAAAGGGAGGCCCAAAGGCTCAAAGTGAAAAAGGAGAAGACAAAAAACCTTATGGGATTGCTAACTGAGCTGGCTCGACCTATCAGTGTCATTCCTCTAGAGGCCCCCACATCTGATGCACCACTACCATAGAGCGACATAGACTCCCTATGAGTAATGAAGAAGAAGGCCCAAGCAGTCGACGAGTGGGTCGCTCTGCAGATAGGAAACACTAGCGCTTCCTGGTATCCACCCTCCCGGACTTGTATACAGCTTGTCATGCTTTGCATCAGGCAGAAATTATTATCAACATATGGGGGGGTGATATAGAAAATTATGAAGCATAGAAGGTAGAAATTGAAGAACTCCTCAGCCTTGGGGAGGAAATGGTCTCTGAGTCCAGGATTCTAGGGGAAGAATCATTCGATTTTGTGAAGACCCGACACTCCAGACTTGACCTCACATTGGAGGTGCTCAAGAAACTAGTAGGGGTTCTACATGATAAAATCAACTTGGTCCAGTATTCTTCAAATTTGTATAAGGCATTTGTCACAAAGGTCTCTGGAGCTGACCTATTCAGCACTGACACATGCACGCCGGAGGAATACATTTTGGGAAAGTTTGATGAATTAATGGAGTCAAGATATCAATACCCAGAAGGAATGGATGGAACTCAAATGGTGAGGCTGACTTGCGTGATCCTTAGTGGTCATGATGCGGAAAAAATGGTTGATGAATTCAAGAGGAATGTTCCAGAGCTAGGAGAACAGATTGAGGTAGCCAAGTACCAGTAGTCCGGCCTCAAAGAGATTGACGAGGATGGAATCTCCTGCCTCCTCCAAAGCTTCAATGATAACAAGAAACAATAAAGTTTCTCTGGGGGCCAGAGAAAATCCCAAGCATTTTGTATTCTTTATTCTTTCAGAATGTAAGTTCCTAGATTCTGGAGTCCCGGATCTTACATTTTTGTATTCTTTCGAGTGATCTATGTCCCGATCCTCGAGGCCAACCGGTCACTTTCAAAATCGGTTAATAAAGATTGTCAGAGGGTAGTTGGCTACATCAAGGCACGTTGGATCAACAATGGGCTTTCTGACAAATGGTCTTCTCGAGGCACCGCTTTAGATGTACACCTGGTGCATTGGAGACAGGGCGCCGCATTTTCCATTTATGAGGCTTATAGCCTCGATCCCCGGGGATTAGATTTTTTCCTTCTCTTTCTCGGCTCTCTCCCTAAGGCCGATTCTTCCACTCCATCTTCTTGTCTCATTCTTCTGACATGTCAGACCTTCTCCGTCTCGAGGTCTTTTGTAAAGTGGTGCAGGTAGTACCAGCCACCGGATAATATATTTTATGGCAAGATGTAAAATAGGGTTGGGGTTAGGGTTAAATGTAAATATGTATAAATAGTAAGTCCAGCCCTTTCCCAAGGGTCAGAGAAATTAATGATTTTGCAGTCCATAGTAATAGAAAAGCAGTATTTTCATTTCAGTTGCAGAGCTCAATGCTCCTTGGTCTTTAAGTTTTCAATAGTTAGATTCTCCCTTGGAGCAGCCATTGTACCATGCACCAGTGCTTGCTGGAAGAAATATTAATGAAGAAGGGAGAGTTCTTGCAATGATGTTGTTGGCATTCAATCTTCTGAGTTAATGGTATTTTATGTTTTATGTTCTTCATGTCTTCTGCTCTGATATTTTAAGTAGCTTGACGACCTCTTTTCCCTTGCTACTGATGAAATATGAACTGATGGTTGTGCATTTCTTCGGTATTTAGTGTAGTATATTAGAGAATTATTGATGTATTGAATGTTTAAATATAACTATAGGTAGATGAAATACTTCTAACCCTGTGGGATCTTTTTTTATTTATTTTTTAAGTGTAGAATGCTTGGAGAAACCTTACCTTCCTAAATCCCCGGAGAGAACAAGTTAAAGAAACCACTTATCCCCCTCAAAAATAGTCACATCTCCCAACCGAGCACCGCACTGTCGAGACCCGACACTCAGGTGCTTGGAGGCCCAGGAAATCTCATTTCCCTGAACAACCTTTGCAGGCAAAGTTGGCTGGTACCCCTGGTACCCGGTGACAAGTTATGAATGTTGGCAGACCCAGTCACCAAATTCTTGTCAACAGAAACTGGTGCTAGAAGGAGGGCATGAACTCATCCCCTTCTTGGGATTCTGATTTTACATCCTTTGAGGGTTCCCCATGCCATAGTTATAGGAGTCAAGCCTTCAGTGGGATTGGGTCTCTCTCCCTAGTGAAATTTGAAAGAATCCTTAGGTCAGCCCCAAACCCTGGAAGGTTTTTCAAACTCAAGCCCCCTGCTCAAAAGAAACAGACCCTAAAAACCACACCAGGCACTATTGTTTGGGGGTCTAGTACACTTCCAAATATCCAAACTCCTCAAACAACTCAGGGAACTAGCATCCAACTTACTCAAAATCTAATTCCTGAGATGGCGGCATACTTCGGTAACACTAGGTCCCCTATGGCAACTTTTCTGGGTGCAATCAATGACTTACCCTTGCACCCGAAGAAGATTTTCCCATGGTATGAGCACTTAGGCTCACGAACCACAGAAGAGCATTTATAGGCATACAAGGATGCCATGAACCGACACCGAATCCAACATGAGGATGTTGTGACCAGGATGTTTCCCCTATCCTTGGGGCAGGGTGAGCTAAACATGTACCTAAACCTTCCCACCAACTCCATCAATAGTTGGCAGGACATGGAGGATGCCTTCTTGGCTTCCTTTCGCATACATGTGGACCCAGCTTGGTCCCATAGCCAATTCATCTCCATTAGAAAGGAACCCAATGAACCCCTCGTAGTATTCAATCATCGATTCTAGCATGCCTTGAAGTGGTGCACGGGCCCTTTCATTCCATCCCTGGAAGTAACCATACAAACTTATCTTAATGCAATGGACCCCTTCGTTGCCACTCTCCTTTGGAGAATAACTACCACGGGCGACCAGGACACTTTGGCAAAAGTTTACAACCTAGCCTTAGAGTTGTCCCGTGGCCTCAACAAATCCCCAGGAGGGATTGGGCAGAGTATGCCTTTCAACATGATCCCTGGTGGAACTATGTATGCCAAGGGATATAACCCCAATCTAGCAATGGGTTCCCCCGCGATGGCAATGAGTCCCCCGCCACTGCCGATAGACCAGCAAGCTCGGTACGTTTACCCATCATAGACTCAGGTAATGCCAGGTCTGGAAGTCTTCCCTTGGAATCAGCCATAGCAAGCACAATAACCTCAGACACAACAACCTAGAGTGCCCTTCTTTCAGTCATCCACAGCTGGAGGATTGCCACCCTTGACTCTGGAAAATACTGTTTCCTTCCTAGGAAACCAACAACAACCATCACATTGTGATGCAAACACTTAGTTGACCACCAAGGTTGAATCCCTCTAGTAAATGTTGTCTACCCTAATTGTGGACATGGGTCAGCTGAAGGCGGGGTCCTACGCACCCCAGAATTCTAAATCCCAAAGAGGGAATATCTTCTCTGGCCAACGAAACAACAACGCTGGGGGAAGAAACTTCAACAACGGGCCTTGGCCCAATCAACAACAATGTAACAATAACGTGAACACTGGAGGCCCGCCTCCAAATCGAAATGCCAATCAAAGTGGTGCTGGACCATCACATTTCACACTGGTCATAGACTTCTAGCCCATGACCAATTGGTGTAGATTGCACGACACAGGCTCCCATAATGAGGTGAATTGTGCCATGCTGGAAAAGGTCATCATGATCTCCCAGCTGGACAGACAAAAATCACATGATGCTACTCCCTCGGAGCCTCCTATACAAGAGTCAACCCACAGTGCCTTCACTTGTGAGACCATCTTGTTCGGAACTTCCGGGGAAGATGAAGAAGAATCTGAATTGCAAGGATTCTTTGATGAATCGATCCAGCCCTTTGAGGCTAATGCCTTCACCAACCTGCAAACTCCATACAATACTTGGAGTCAGGCTGGGAAAGGACCAGCTTACACACCAACACCTCCCACCAAGGACACTCCTCCTCGGGATAATACAACTAATCGGCCCGCCCCTCTAAAAGGTTCTAGCTCTAACCAACCAAAAGACCTAGCCGAGAGAAGTCACCAATTCCCAGGAGAAAGATTCAACATTACAAAGGTGTTAGAGTAGACCGCCACCTCCATGACCTTGATGGAGGTTTTGCTAAACTATCCCGAGCATAATAAGTCTCTTTTGAAGCTCTTGGGAAACCCAAAAGTTGTCATTCATCTACCCAAGACTGTCTCTATTGAGGAAGCCAACGCGGCTATCTTCTGGGGGAACAATGAAGATCCTCCCTTCCTACTAGGCCTAAATATCCAAGGCAAGAACATACACAACATCCTAGTAGACTCTGGAGCTTTGGGCAACATCATGCCCCTTTCCATGTGCTAGAAGCTCAAATTCCATCCCACCCCATCTAATGGCGCAGTGATTTAGCTGGATAAAACTACCATGAAAATGGTGGGAGAATTGAAGAACATCCAGATACAGTTTATCCAAGACCCCAGGATAGCCAGCATAATCGACGTCCAAGTGGTGGACATCCCAGAGACTTACGAGATGTTATTAAGTTAGAATTAGTCTAAATCCTTGAATGGATACTTCTTGACCGACTTCTCCCACTTATGGCTCCCCTAGGAAGGAGAATTAAAAAATATCTGGATTGAGAGTGAACCCTGAATGAAGCAGGCCCTTACCAAATTTGGGAGGGTTAGTGAGGTCTTCTTCTCTGAGACTTCCCCCGGGGTGTACCAACCCTTTGAAATCCTAACATTCAATTTCACCCCCGAGGAGGATCCCATAGTTCTACAGAGAACCCAGGACCTAGAAGAAAAGTGGAGGGTTGAGGTTGACTCTCAAGGTGCCGCAGCGACCCCCGCTACACTATTTTCTGGCACTTGGTGCTGAGTAAACTATCAAAAACATTCAGAGCTAGAGTGTGAACTTTGCCTTTCCGTCGCTACCTAGCGCATCAACACCTTCTGGAATGAAGATGCAGTTGATACCCCGGAACCTAGTATTCCTACTAGAAGCACCTCCTCGGTGCCATTTCCCCAGGAACCTTAGATTCAAACCCCTCCAGAGGTAAACCTCACCCACACGCCAATAGTACAGGAGGAAGCTCCTCCTAGGTCTCCCAAATACAATCCAAAGACTACTCCTCCCTAGCTCCAGACTGCAAATAACGATGTGTGGACCCTTAAGTTCAACGGGTCTCGATCCAAACAAGGCTATGGGGCCAAAGTAGAATAAATCAACCCACAAGGGAAATCCTTCCTCGCATCCTACAGGCTGCAGTTCAATTGCACGAACAATGTTACAGAGTATGAAGCTTTGGTCCTTGGACTCTTATTTGCATTGAGGAAAGGAATCGCCTGCCTCCGGGCTCTGGGTGATTCAGACTTGGTTGTCAAATAGGTCTGGAGTCAATATACATGTCATGACAAAAGACTGGCCACATACCGCAATTGGGCTTGGAGCCTTATTGAAGATTTTGATGCCTTTGGCATTGATCTTATTCCCTGACAATGAAATTATGTCCTTGATGCCCTCGCTATTTTTGCCAGCACACTTGAGCCCATGACTGGCTCACGACTCCAGATATTTTCAGTTGAGATGATCCCTGCCCCATCCATCCTAGATAATGTCACCCACTTTCAAGTTTTTGAGGATGATCAGCATATCCTAACCTTCATGGCCAATGTTGGCGTCTTTGAGGAGTAGATAGTGGAGGAACAAGACCATGATGATACTAGATAGGGTAACGAAGATGATGGGATCATCGATCTACCCACTAACACCATCTCAAAGGGAATGGTCATGCTTGAATGAATCTTTGACTCAGACCCGTGGGGCCGAGAAAAGATGTCATCCTCCCCTGAGGGGGGAAAGTTTGAAAAGGTAAACTTCGGCCAGCCCGGTGAAGAAAAGATGATACACATTGGCACCTCTTGCTTCCCTGAGTAGAAAGAGAAGATTCTCGCAGTTCTCTGAGAATATATAGACATGATTGCATGGGGATATGAGGATTTGAAAACATATGACACGTCCATTATGACTCATACCATCCCCTTGAAACCTGATGCTAAGCCTTTTCAACAAAAATAATGACTAGTCAACCCACTGATCGAGCCTCTAATTCGTCAAGAGGTAGAAAAATTGTTGTCTGCCCGGATAATCTTTCCAATCCAGCACACTACATGGGTTGCCAATCTGGTCCCTGTGAGAAAGAAGAGCGATGAAATTCTCCTTTGTGTGGATTTTTTAAACTTGAATAGGGCCTCCAAGAAGGATAATCACCCTCTCCCCTCATTGGATGAGGTGTTGCAAATAGTGAATGGATCCCAAATGATGTCATTCTTGGATGGGTACTCCGAGTATAACCAAGTCATGGTTAAGTATGAAGATAGAGAGAAAACAATTTTCACCACCAAGTGGGGAACGTTTTCATACAGAGGATGCACTTCTGCTTAATTAACGTGGGGGCCACATTTCAAAAAGGCCATGGACATCGCGTTTGAGGGCCTTGTGAATAGGTGCATAATCATCTCTATGGATGATTTGACCATCTTTTCCCAGGACAGGCATGACCATTCCACCCACCTCGCCCAGATCTATGAGAGATGTCACCGGTATAGAATATCCCTCAACCCCAAGAAGTGCATATTCAGGGTCACTGAAGGGAAGTTTCTCGGGCATATTGTCTCCGAGAAGGGCATATCCATTGACCCTGAGAGAGTGGAAGCGCTGCTAAACTTTCAAAAGCCCAGCAGCAAGAAAGAGATGCAGTCTTTCTTCAGAAAGATCAACTTTGTCCAGCGGTTCATCACTAGATTTGCTGAGATAGTCAAACCACTCAACGAAATGATGAAAAAGGATGCCAAGATTGAGTGGAGTCCTGAAGAAAAGCGGGCATTTTCCCAGATTAAACAGACAATAATGGAGGCGCCTGTCTTGGCTAGTCTGGACTACTCCCTTCAATTTTACATTTACTCCTTTGCTTCGCCGCATTCTGCCATGGCAGTGTTGACTCAAAAGCTTGAAGGGGAAGAATGAGCAATAGCTTTCATGAGCTCCCCCTTCAAGAACGCCGAAGTTCGGTATTCATCGCTGGAAAAGCAAGCCTTTGCTCTTGTGTGCGTCGTGAAGAAATTTTGGCACTATATTTTCTGGAGCAAGGTGTATGCTATCATCCCAGACCAAGCCATGAAGTCTCTGCTGATGTAGAGTGGGTTGGGTGAAAGACGGGGGAAATGGATGGCCATCCTCTAGGAATATGACTTGGAAATGCAACCCATGAAGATAGTTTGAGGTTAGGGACTACGTCGAGCAATGACAGAAGAGACTCCCCACATAGAATGTCAGACTTATACAGTGGAGTCCATCACTCAAGACCCGTGGTATACCGATCTGGTGTACCTACTACTGAAAAAAACTACACGGGGCAGTTACCTCCCAATAAATGTCACACCCAGTGAATGAAAAGCGCTCACTTCATGATCAAAAATTCTATGCTTTACCATAGGAACTATGAGGGAGTGTACCTTCAGTGCCTTTACAAGGATCAAGCTGTGAAGATGATTGATGAATTCCACGGGCAGTTTGGAATCGGGCATGGCTCAGCCAATGCCACCGCCCATCAGATCCTCTGGGCCGAATACTATTGGCCCTGTATATTCAAAGATGTCCACACTCACGTTCGAAGATGCCACACTTTTCAAACCGCGGCGCATCGTGAGTGTAACCCGGCAATGCCTTTACAACCAATTTTCAAGGCTAGGCCCTTCGCCCAATGGGCATTTGACTTCATTGGGGAAATCAACCCCAACTCGTCTGCCAACTACCGGTGCATCCTAACTGCTACTAATTACTGCACCTGGTGGTCAAAAGCTATACCTTGCAAGAATAACATGGTAGATGTGATTATTAAATTCTTGGAAGAAAATATCGTCACAAGGTTCAGAACGCCCTTTGCTCTGGTATGTGACAATGCTCTGGCATTTTATTTGGCGCAATTACTTGAGTGGACCTACAATCGGAAGATCACCCTGAAGTTTTCTAGCAACTATTACCCCAAGGGAATGGTGTTGCTGAATCTATGAATAAAAATCTACATGAAGTGATCAAACACTTGCTAGAACAAAATCCCCGGGATTGACACCAAAAGTTGAAATTTTCCCTCTGGGAAAACCGCATCCAATTTAAGGCCGCCCTGGGAATGTCCCCATTCCATCTGGTTTATGGCCAGAACCCATTATTCTCAATCAACTTACATATCCTAGTTTTGCAATTTATGTAGGAATTCAGCAACCGGGAGAACATCGTGGAGGTTCAGCTCCTAAATCTAGTGGAGATGGAATAATAGTGAGACGCAGCCCTTGAACATTTTGTGCATTATCAAGCAGTGGTAAAATGATGGTTTGACTACAGAGCCCAATACAAGGCTTTTAAGATTTCAGACTTGGTCCTGCTGTGGGACAAGGCCCGGGAGAAGAAAGGCAAGCACACCAAGTTCCAATGGCTCTGGCTCAAGCCATACTTAATCTCAGGGATCTACGGGGAAAATACCTACTGCCTTACCACCATGACTGGAGAATCTGTCCTATTTCCCGTCAATGGACAGTTGCTCAAACATTATTTTGAATAAGGTGGGTTTGCCCAAATTTGTATTTTATGTAAAGTTTCTGGCTTGTATATTTTTTTTTCCCAGTGCCTTGTTGGGAGGTACCTTGCCTTGTAAATAGTCTTGCTAGCCATCCTCCAGGACCGTCCTTTTTCCTTGGTTTTTTTCATTTTCTTGTCTTCTTTTCGGGTTCTAGTGTTTTGCTCTCCTTTTTGTAAGGATTGGAATGCTTCACATAAACTCTAGTCTCTGGGATGATGTCTGTAGCATGGTGAACTTAGGAATCTATTGTTAGCATAATGGAATCGATCTGGTCTCTAGAGTTATTTTACAAGTTTGGTAGTACATTTTGAGCAATCTTCTTCGGGTTTATTTCCAAAAATCTGGCAACCAGTAAAATAAAAACAAAGGACAAGTAATTAGACACATCAAGGGTAGATTGGTCGCACTAAGTTGGTTGACCCAAGTTTGAACTTTTAAAAGATTCTTTTCGGGTCCAAAGTTTTTATCCCCCATTCAACATATAAAAATAGGTGGAAGGGCGAAAGAAGTACTACCATTAAAATTAGCTAAGCTTAAGCTTGATGGTGAAAGAAGTACAGCCCTCCCACCCAGAAACATACAAAATAGCAAGAAGTGGGACAAAACTCCTATCTCCAGGAGAAATGAGCTAATCTGATGACTTTGGGGTCTTATCTACTTAGTGCCACTTCTCTACTTCTCCCAGAGGTCATCGGCTTGATTTCTTTCTGAAGCACACACTTCACCACTGATGAAAGGATCACGGGTTAAATCACGTATGGCCGGATTTTCTCAAACATGCTACTCTTTGTAGGTAAGATGCTTTGAGGTAATGATTTGTTCCTATTTTTGGTAACCAGAGATTTTGTAGTTCTCGAATGCACTACGACATTTGTCCCAGATAGTCACCATTTGTTATGCCTTGCATCCCCGTCCCTAAATTTTGTGTGCAAAATATTGGGTCCCCCTTTTTTGCTTTCTACTTTTGGCTCTTGCCTTGTCTTTTTCTTTGTTTTCTTTATTTTCTTTCTCCGGGGTTTTCTTCCCCACGATGTTGTTTTGTTTTGTGTTTCTCTCGTGTCTCCAAGACACGGTCCCGGAGTTGGTCATCCTTTGTCGGGAGCCAGATTCTAGACTCTGAGATTCTTCACCATGATGTTTCATTTCCTTAAGGTGGTATCACCGCATGGAATCCCCATGCCCAGAGTCTGGAGGTTTATCTATCCAAAGAAGGAAAGGTAACTTGCTTTTTATCACAGGTATAAATAGAAGTTACCTGTCATTTTCACATTTACCGCGATTAAACACTTGAGTAATCTTAGCAATTTAAGATAAATTTACAATGATTTAGTGATAATCCACTGCGAGCCATTCTGAGCTTTTATGAACAATTGTGGGTGGTTTGTGGTGGCAAGTTGTGATCGTTTGGTAGTAGTGGCTGTTGCAGAGCATTTGCGACACAAGTTCCTTTCCTTGCCTTTCTTCATTCAAGTTGGTGCCTTCCCTCCTTTCTGTTTTCTTTCTTGCTTTCTGGTTTTGTTTGGTTTTGTGTTGTCTCATTCTTTTGTTTTGTCTTGCGTTTCTTTCTGGTTCGTCGCCCGTTGGTGGGTCAGCTCTGCCAGAGGGTTGTCTGCCCTTTGTGCAGATGTAGCATAGTATGTAGATGGTGTAGAAAGGTAGTAAATATCTGTACATTGTCTGATTTTCATAAATTTCTGCTCTGCGTTGTGTATATGTATACATTTTATGTATATTATTATATATCCATCTGGTCTGCATGTATATACCTCTTCAACTTTGGTGTATATTCTATGTGTATTCTACCTGGTAGTTTGTCGAGCTCAACATGCTGCGTTTGCTTCTGGTTTTTGAGTTGCGAGCTTGCTCTGTGCAGAATATCACCTGGTTGAAACTCGGCTCTCAGCCAGTTTCAACCAAGTGATTTTCTCTTTCCTCTAAAAACTAGCCTGAATTACATTTATGTCCCATGTGTGCATTTAAATTTGTCCAAGTGGACTCCACTTTTCGTGCATTTGAACAGTTGGCTCTGCCACCGTCACCATAACTCTTATTTATTGCTCACCTACGTGGCACCCATGTGGGTCTGACGGCTCACTTTTTGTGTACACCTTCCAACAGTTACTTCCCTGGGCTCTGGGTTTCTTTCCATCACCCATCCCGTGTCCTTTTTCTGAGTGTGATAAACCCCCAGACCTGGATGGTTAGTTAAATTTATAAGTTCACAATATATATATATGCTTTCCAGAGTTTTTGTACTAAGCTAACTTTTTAGGGGAAGCAAGCACCACGATGGTAAGATCTCCAGATCCCAAAGTTTTTGTTTAATTATGCATTTTGACGGTTGCCTTGCCTTGCAGGTTTCTAGAACAACAAACTTTCAAATATGTCTGAAGCTTCCACATCCTCACCACCCAGAAGTTCAAAACTACCTTCTACGGCGGTTACTAGGGCGGCAGTTAGATCCAAAATGGAGAAGGCCCTAGAGAAATTGCCTATGAGCCTGAAATATGTAAAAGATAGAGTCATCATGCACTCAAAGAATGAGTCCAAAGTCTAGTTCATCACCGAAACCAGCGTCGGGACGTGGCCCGAAATGCAGGCCTTGGTAAAGATCATGTACATTCAGTGACAGGCCGGAGATCCATTGACCATTCAAATCAGGAACTCTGGGATTCTCAAGGCAGCTTGTTTCCCATGCTCTTTGTAGTCACCAGAGCTTATTCTCACACTTGCAGTGAACTAAAACACATATGTCCGGGCTGTTATGTTCACAGCCCTGGAGCCAACAGGGTATCCTACTCCCATGGTGTCCCTCAACCCTGATACCTTCCAGAGGGGCTTGGGGATTCCCCAATTTGACAAACCAGCTGTAGTCACCCAGTCAAATGCCTTGGCCCAATTCACTCAGTTGGAAGAGGCAGCCTGTATATATATGAACAATCATTGGCTCAAGACCCCAAAGAGGGATCCCAAGAGGATGAAGCTAGAAATCCACAGGGCTGAATTTAAGGAAAGCATCCAAATGGGGATGATAGCACTATGCTGGGTCTTCGAGCAACAACATGCCCGAGAGTTCTCCAGATGGATGTATTACTTTTTGCTCAGTATCAGCACGAGCGAAGAATATTTTGACTGGGCTGCCATAATCTCAAACCATGTGGACTCCCAGTTCCTTCAATTAGCCAAGAAGAAGAAGTTTTATATGAATTCATATGTTCTCTGGGCCCTGGCACAACAACGGCCCCACACCATTGGGTTACTCACAGAGGGCATACTCGGGATCAGCCCAGGCTAGAAGGCCCCTTCGGACCATTTCCCACAGATTCAATGGGAGGCTAGCTTCCCCAGTTTTTGTCGGGTAAATGATGCCTTCGTTTACTACCACCTGCTTACACCTACCCAAGATGCGAGATACCGCCTGTTTATAGAGGCAATGAATTTGGTCCGGAGTTACATATATTACTATATATAATTTCAGCAGCACACTTACATTAGGGTGATCGGCTTCTCTGAGAAACCCTACTTGTTGCCCAAACATGGTGGGGACAAGATAATTCTCCTGGAGTATTGCAGGCAGATAATGGAGTTGCACGCTTTCTATGCCTTGAAGAAGGTAACAAATATTCCATTCCCAATCACTTGTGGGAATTATTCATGCAGTTTGGCCGCCACTAAAGAAGAAGATAATGAGCTCAAATGCTATAACCTAGCGGAATTTTACTTAGCACAGAAACAGTTTGATCCGCATGAAAAGATTGCAATGGCACTTCCCTGGGCATCAGAGCCCCATCAATATCACATGGAGGACTTCTGGGAAGATTTTCAAGATGACGTGGAAGTCTGGGGGTGGCATTATGTCAGAATGACCGCAGGAATAATGGAAAGATTGAAGCTCCGGAGATTCTTGAAAGACTTCTCAGACACCAACTCCATGGTCGATCCTCAATACAAAGCAAAGGGGATCGATAAATTGGCCCTTCCACTAGTGAACTAGGATGCCCAAGAAGGGCCCACAATTGAAGAGTTCACTCGTAATATAGTGGAACGCAGCCACCTGTATTTCAAAAAGGTGTGCCCTAGGAGTGTCCGTCGGGTGGCCCAGCCGATACCAAAGTTAACCCCAGGGGCTGGGACTTCTTCACAGGGAGTTGATAAAGGAAAAGGGATAGTGACAACTCTGACCTCACAAAAATTCCCCATCAAAGAACAAATAAAACAATCAGTAGTAGCCTCCAGCAAATGCAGGAGAATCTGATCACATGGTGGGCTACTCCGGTACTTATGGCCAGACCAATTCATCCTCCCTCCTCCCCTTCACTAGTAGCCTTGATGGTTAAGGCAACAGGGGTGGATCTAGTAGAGTAAGCATCAATAAGGGATGCGGGGCCTCCCTTAGTTACTAGGAGAAAGAAGAGGCTTAACCAAAAGCCCAAGGTAGAGCCAGATCTGGGGATGCCCCAGATCCCACAAGTTGAGATCCTTTCTTCTGACTCCCTAGAACCAGAGAGGAAACTAGAGTCCGTTGATGTCCCCGCCAATCCTCCCCCACAGGATGAGTTCGATGATGTTTTTGCAACCGACAAGTTTGAGAATCTGCAGGGGGACATCGAGCAAACAGAGGCTAAAGTCCCAGCGCAAGAAGAGGCTCTAGAACAAGAACCTATGCAGGAGCAGGAAGAATAGATGGAAGAAGAGAAGGAAATAGAGAAAGAGATCACCTCCGAGGTCCTAGAGATACAAAATACACGAGTGGACCAACAGAAGTAGAGTGAAAAAATGGTATATGCTGAGGGAACCAGACCTATGAGAGCAACCGTAACCTCAGCTGCTACATTCCAAGTGCCACTCCCTGGAGTGACCTTCAGGTAGGTAATAACTGTGGCTCAAATGTTAAATCTTGGCTTGATACCTCCCCCATTGCCAAAGGATATACCAATGGAAGAATAAATCCCAGTGATAGAGGCTGAGGAACAAGAAGAGCGACAAGAGGAAGAAACCCCCGTGACAGCCAATAAGGGCCCAGAAGAGACAAAAGTGGTAGAGGACAAGGAAGAAGAAATAAACATCACTGGAGAAAATATTGTCGACGAAGCCCAAGATGAAGAGAAGGAGCCAAATGAGACCTACACCACTGAGGAGTAGCAGTAGAAAGATATTGGGGAAGAATCTAAAGAATAGACTTTGGAAAATAAACCACCCCTGTCGCCTCAGTGGTTGGTTGAAAGCAAGAAAAGAAAGGCTCCGTCCACCCCCAGCGCTCATCTCTCCCTGGCTGAGATGATGGCTCAAGTCTAGAATCCACCGAAGGCAAAGAAATCCTAGACGGTTCATACTCTGCGAACCAGGCCGGGTAGAGAAACAGTTGCGGTTGTGGCAACACCTCCCCCAGATGCAGATGAAGCAACCGCCAAAGCTGGAGATTATGATATAACGAAGATATCACTGGGAAAAAGAGGAAATCAGGGTGAAGTGAACCTATTGAAAGAAGCGATCAGAGTCGTAGAGGCCCGATATGAAAAGGAGGCTCAAAGCGAAAAATGAGAAGACAACAAACCTTATGGGATTGCTAACTGAGTTGGCCCGACCTATCAGTGCCATTCCTCCAGAGGCCCCCACATCTAATGCGCCACTACCATAGAGCGATATAGACTCTCTACAAGTAATGAAGAAGAAGGCCTAAGCGGTCGACAAGTGGGTAACTCTACAAGTAGGAAACACCCGGCGCTTCCTGGTATCCACCCTCCCAGAGCTGTATACGGCTCGTCACGCTCTGCATCAAGTAAAAATTATTATCAACATATGCGAGGGTGATATAGAAAATTATGAAGCATGGAAGGTAGAACTTGAAGAACTCCTCGGCCTTGGGGAGGAAATGGTCTCTGAGTCTGGGATTCTAGGGGAAGAATCATTCAATTTTGTGAAGACCCAACACTCCCGACTTGACCTCACATTGGAGGTGCTCAAGAAACTGGTAGGCGTTCTACATGATAAAATCAACTTGGTCTAGTATTCTTCAAATTTGTATAAGGCATTTGTCACAAAGGTCTCCGGAGCTGACCCGTTCAGCACTGACACATTCACGCCAGAGGAATATGTTTTGGGGAAGTTTGATTAATTAATGGAGTCAAGATATCAATCCTTGGAAGGAATGGATGGAACTCAAATGGTGAGGCTGACTCCCATGATCCTTAGTGGTCATGATGTGGCAAAAATGGCTGATGAATTCAAGAGGAATGTTTCAGAGCTAGGAGAACAGATTGAGGTGGCCAAGTACCGGTGGTCCGGCCTCAAAGAGATTGACGAGGATGGAATCTCCCACCTCCTCCAAACCTTCAACGATAATAAGAAACAATAAAGTTTCTCTGGGGGCTAAAGAAAAACCCAAGCATTTTGTATTCTTTATTCTTTCAGAATGTAAGTTCTCGGATCCCAGAGTCCCGGATCTTACATTTTTGTATTCTTTTGAGTGATCTATGTCCCGGTCCCCAAGACTAACCAGTCACTTTCAAAAGTGGTTAATAAAGATTTTCAGAGGGTAGTTGGCTACATCAAGGCACGTCGGATCAACAATGGGATTTTTGACAAATGGTCTTCTCGAGGCACCGCTTCAGATGTACACCTAGCACATTGGAGATAGGGCACCGCATTTTCCATTTATGAGGCATGTAGCCTCGATCCCCGGGGATTGGATTTCTTCCTTCTCTTTCTCGGCTCTCCTCCCGAGGTCAATTCTTCCACTCCATCTTCTTGTCTCATTCTTGTGACATGTCAGACCTTCTCCATCTCGAGGTCTTTTGTAAAGTGGTGCAGGTAGTACCGGCCACCGGATAATATATTTTGTGGCAAGATGTAAAATAGGGTTAGGGTTAGGGTTAGGGTTAGATGTAAATATGTATAAATAGTAAGTCCGGCCCTTTCCCAAGGGTCGGCAAAATTAATGATTTTGCAGTCCATAGTAATAGAAAAGCAGTATTTTCATTTCAGTTGCAGAGCTCAATGCTCCTTGGTCTTTAAGTTTTCAGTAGTTAGATGCTCCCTTGGAGCTGCCATTGTACCACGCACCAGTGCTTGCTAGAAGAAATATTAATAAAGAAGGGAGAGTTTTTGCAATGATGTTGTTGGCATTCAATCTTCTGAGTTAATGGTATTTTATGATTTATGTTCTTCATGTCTTCTGCTTTGATATTTTAAGTAGCTTAACGACCTCTTTTCCCTTACTACTGATGAAATATGAACTGATGGTTGTGCATTTCTTTGGTATTTAGTGTAGTATATCAGAGAATTATTGATGTATTGAATGTTTAAACATAACTATAGGTAGATGAAATACTTCTAACCCTACATGATCTTTTTTGATTTATTTGCTAAGTGTAGAATTCTTGGAGAAACCTCACCTTCCTGAATCCCCAGAGAGAACGAGTTGAAGAAACCATCTATCTCCCACGAAAATAGTCACATCTCCCAACCAAGCCCCACATTGTCGAGACCCAACACTTAGGTGCTTGGAGGCCCGGGGAATCTCATTTCCCCGGACAACCTTTGCAGGCAAAGTTGGCCGGTACCCCCGGTACCCGGTGACAACTTATGACTGTTGGCAGACCCGGTCACCAAAGTCCCGTTAACAGAGCTGACCTCTCATCCTTCAAGAGCTGGACCCTGTATACAAGTCCTGCCGGTCTAGACTCCCGACAATGTAGAATCCTCTTGGTGAACTGCACAACAATAAATCAAAAATATATCAGTATCAGTCATAGAGGGAAGTAACATAAACCTAAATAAGCAGAAATGAGACAAGGAAATCAGGCAAATAGTTACAAACAAGTAATTGTGATAATAAACCCTACATATGCAGTACCATTATGCGATTGTGAAAAACAACAGCCAATTGCAGAAAATAAAATGCAATTACAGCATTTAAACAAGGCAAGTGTGGAACTCTTATCAATTGCGGCACAAAGCTAGAAATTGTGACATTCAAACTGCAATTGCGGCAAAACTGCATTCGATTGCGGCAACTTATGCAATTGGCCTGAAAACAAAAATTTTAAAAGTGAGAAATACAGGCATTAATGACATGCAAAGCATGAACACTCACAAGAAGTCCTGTGCCAGCTGGCCTCTGGTATGTCTAGACTCAGTCGGATATGTGTGTGAATCCAGGTAAGCCCGCCATCATGCGGAAATAGGAGGGAAAGCAAAGAAAACTAGGAACAAAATCACCAAGAATTCAAGTGCTCCAAGATGGCAATGCGATAAATGAATGGCTCTCTTGGCTACTTATAGGGGTTTTTAGAAACCCTTATTTCTCTAGGAAGTTTGATTTTTCTTCCCAATCCCCGAAAAATTTGACAGTCAATATCAGAGGCAATATAAAGCATTTTTCAAATCAGTTAGCTACCCAGATTCAGAAATTATAGTTTCAACAAATTAACGCTCATGTCGTGACTTTTTTGCTCAAATTTGTTGAGGGGGCATAAATACACCTACTATCGCTGGGGCAAGCTAGTGCAAGATCAAAATTAAAGAATCTTTGACACACTGCGACAAGTCACATCATATCAAAGAGGGGCAAATGTAGACACCCTAAAATGGACAGACTTGCGACTTGACATTAAAAACACTAATTTTCATCTATTAATTAATGGCTTTTTAATTGTTAATTAATCATCTATTTTCTTCTAAATTCATTTCATCTATTAATTAATGGTTTTTTAATCGTTAATTAATCATCTATTTTCTTCTAAATTTATTCCCCAAATCGTCTAATCAAATTCCCAAAATTAATTAAATAATTAATTTTATTTAATTAATTAACCTTAATTGATTAATTACCGTTAATTAATTAATTAAATTCAATTTCCCATAGTATAAATTGAAATATTTAAACTTACTAATTAAATTCTTCTAATTAAATTAATTTCATTTCATTTAATAAAGCAATTCTAAATCAAAAAGAATTCAATTATCTCACATGTTGAAAAATTTAATTAAATAAATGAATTAAATATTCATTTATCTTCAAAGAGATAACTCGAATCATATCACATGGGTTACTCCACCGATCTCTCCAGTTCACATGGGTAACTCCACCCACCTCTTCAGTTCTAATATGTAACTCACAATTAGCTCTTTAGTCAACCAAACTCTATCTCCTCTTTATCCATTGGAGAGGTGGAGTTTAGTAATGGCTTTTCCAGTTCTCTTTGATCTCAACCATTCATCTCCCTATCTCTGGGATTGATCTCAACCATTCATTTCATCCTCAATTCCTATATTATAAACCCTTCATAACCATTTGAAGCATCCAGGATTTCAAGCTCTCGTGCGTCATTACTCCGTCAGTTTGGTTCTAGCATTCAAGCCATCTTGCGATCACACACCCATTTCAATTAGCAAATTCTCAACGCTTCTCAAGTCATAGACGTTTCTCACACCAATACTGAGCATCAAAAATAGCGTTTCGAAAGGAGTAGAGAGAGACAATAGAAGGTTCAAGCACTTTGGGGTTCGCATTCATTTGTTTTCCTTTCTTTGCTTGTACATTTTATTGATTACGTTTTAAGTTAATCGTTATTGGTAGCTTTGTGTATTTGATTTCTATCATTGTAAACCGGTGCTACTAACCCCCGCCTTTGGAAATCTTGGGAACCACGAATCACGAAAGGAGGCGTACATGAATAAATGAAATATTGAGCTTATCACTCTTACAAATTCTAACATGATAAGAACATTCTGATTGACAAAAGATTCCAAAATATTAACCTTTTGAAATCTAATTATGACTTAAAGGAATATATAAGGCCTTTTCACTTTCTTAGAATGCATGAATCTAGGATAAGGCTAAGATATAAGTTTCAAGTATGAATACGTCAAATATTTTTTGAAGAATAATTTTTATGAATTTTCTCGTACAATGTAAGACGCAATATTAGAATTATGAATAATAAGGACATGAAATTTTTATCACAAATTTTAGATTCATATTTACAAAATTTAGATGTAACATTCACCTTTCAAATGAAGGTAGAGAATTGTTCAAAGATGATCTTCACAGGAAGTTAATTTTTTAATATTTTCATGCTACAAACAAAGAATCTTCATTCCAAAGTAAACTTCAATTGATTGTATTTTTAAATTATTTTTAAAGTATAATATTTAAGGTTTGGCTTTTTTATCCATTCATCTTCAAAATTAAAGAATTGAGTGATGATATTTTGGAGGACAACTAAGTTTGAACCCATGACCAAGTGGACAATAATTAAGTGGATGGTAGTCATGTCAAACCACAAAGAAAAATGGCCTTTGAACATAATCCTTAAAGAACATGTAAATTTCCTCTAAATGTTCCCTTCCTTTCCTAGGTTGGACAAAACCCTAGAAACTCTAAACCTTTTATTTCCTTTTGAATTTGGTTTCTATTTGATAAAGTTATAAACCCTAAACTATGCATTGTTAATTAATTTCTATTTTATTGGGATTTTTTCCTATTTGATAAAACCAATAAAACCTAAATCCAAAATTTGACAAATCATTAAAACTATTATAGTGCATATTTTCGCATCAAGGATAGAAAATGGGTATAAATTTACAATGGAAAGGGAGTGAAGGTGAATAAATTTACAATGATAAAGGATAAGACTAAAACAATTAAACCAAATTATAAAACACAATGGGTACTAGGACCATGCCACGTGATACAACAAACTTTACAACTTCAATTATTTGCAATGTTACTTTAATAATCCAACCATTTGATTTTTATGATTATATATTATTTAGCATCTATTATATCATATCATGAAGGTCAACATCAAGGATAAAAATTGTCATCACATTTAAAATATCTAAACATCTCATATAATTATCTGGTCATTTATTCTTAGTCTAATTAGTTTATATTCATTTTTATGGTGTATCATTTAATTGAATTTGAAGCATAGGGTAGAATATCTTGCATATATTAAGGTTTCACATTAGCAAGTTTTATTTCCTTGTGCATTTTTGGTAAACTTGGCATAACTTAAATAACCTCGAGCTTTACTTTAGGTTATTCTTCATCCTAAATATGTCATCTATACTTTCATGCTACATCTCACAATTCGCAATCTATGTAAATTCACTACATATGTACATATGGTCTATTAAATAACAACACCCTTGTATTAATATGCTAGGTTTTATGTCCTATGATCAATGAAATCCTATCCCTTTTGATTGACCATGATGTTGTTATTATATGCACCCTAAAATGGTCGCCTAGACCATGGGCCCCCATTCTTCAATTTATCAAATGACAGAATCAATTTATCAATTTGTCAAATTCCTGAATCAATGCCTTGTAGCATTTTCAAATCAAATCAATTTTTTTGATCAAATCGTAATTAATTTAATTATTTCAATATTTTCTAAGATTTTATTATTTCATCAATTATCTTATTTAATTAAAAGAAAACAATCCATTTTTATTAAATAAAATAATCTTATTTAATTAAAATCTATTTTAATTAAATAATCTTATCTTATTTAATTAAAATCTCTCTTAATTAAATAATATTATCTTATTTAATTAAAAAATTAATTAATTAAATAAAATAATCTTATTTAATTAAAAGAAAATTCCTATTTTAATTAAATAAAATCCCCACTTAAATCCCTCTTTGTGTTGAAAAAGGAAATAAATTAAATAAAAATAAATAAAGCTCCTTTTTCTTCACACATGTTCCTAAGTGGTGGGCTTTTGCCTCTTAATCATAGCCTTTGATTTTGCCTTTTGAAGATATGAGCACATGGATCAACCAAGATTTAATCTCCACCATTGCTCATTTCTTTTTACCTCTTAATCTCTACTGTCCATTTCTCTTTAAAAGGAAACCTCTCCTTCTCATTTGGAGATACACTTTTATGCTATTGTTATGCTGCAGGTTTGAAGAGCAATCTTGGAGGAGAGTTTGAGCATTTGAGCTTGAACCATGCAACTTCTTCTTCTTATCTTCTTTTATCATGCATCCATGGCAATCCATTTAGAGTAGATTCATGTTAATTTAGATTCATATTTCCTTTCAATAGATTAATCTTGCATATTTCTTTTGTAGATTAGCTTGCATATTTCCTTTCATGCATTGTTATCATATAGATTAGTTTCCTTCCATGCATTGTTATCATATAGAATAACTTTCATTCTCATTTGCAATGCATATTTGGTGATCATGGAGACTAGCATTCTTGCTCTTCCTCTTTGAATCCCTCATTTCATGGTGTACTTGCATGGGCATAACTAGGTCTAAACTGAGGGCCTTCATCACAAACCCTTGCACTCCATGAATAGGGAGCTATGAGCCGTTATTTGAGACCTTATTCTTGAAAAATCTTGAATATAATGACTCATAGAAGTGTTTCACATTTTCAACACACATTTTTTGCGCCCACCATGGGGCAACCCACCTTTACATGCTAAATTTGATTATTTTTGGAGCTAACCCCCTTGTGCAGATTTGCTTGCAGATGAAAACCCTAGATTTTCAAAGATTTGATCATATCTCCCAAACGGCTTAGAGTTTTGGTCTGAATTGTTTTTTGCAGGTTGGTGACATATCAAAGAAGCTTCAATAAACAATTCAAAATTTTCTGAGGTATCATGAAGTTTTAACAATTTTTTCTTTATTTTTCATAAAACATTAATTTTCAGCACAAATCAGTATATTTTTTGAAAATTTTACATTTTTGGAAAGGTCTTTAAATTCTATAGGGGGTCCATTCTTTGTGTTTTAAATTTGGATGCAATATCATAGCTCATTTGGTCGATTTATGAAAACTAGTCTATTTTGGGAAAAAGGTTCCCTAGGGAATAAATGAAAAGATCTTTTTAAAATTCTGACATTTTTGGAAAGCTCTCTATTTTTTAACAGGGGTCTCGTTTCTCCATTTAGGGTTTGGGATCCAAATTCATGTCATATAGGTCCAATCTTGTTGACTAGGTCAAAAAAATAAAATTAAAAAAAGGGCATTTAATGATTAGCTTGCACTTATTTTTCACATGGTTCAATGCATGATATGAGTTTTCATTTAGATTATTTGCTGGTTATTATTGCTCCTAACAATTGATTTTCAGATCTAACCCTAGGGTTTGCATAAGTTGAGTATACATTGCATATCTTGTTTGATGTTTGCTGTGTTTTTCTGATTTTTATTTTTAAAACAACTTAACATGTGGTTTGCAGGACCTTGAAAAGAAGACTCAAATAAAGACTACTAACGAATCATCTTGCAGGTTGTCTTGATCGATATCATGCTAAATTTTGTGCTTTCATTTTATTTTGTTTTATTATAATAGAAACCCACATGCAAGAATTCTAAAATGAACTTCTATTTTGGTATTTTAGGAATGACAATGATGTTAGGAAACTATGCTCTCGCCCTTTTGGGATGATCAGAAATCCAGAAGAATTATTGTCATTTTCTTATGTGTTTGAAGTGTCTTTTAGATTATAATCCTAAGAATTATATGAATGTATCCTCTCCCCTTGCCTTTGTGTATCTTGGGTGCAAGAGAAACTCATATAATTCTTCTAGTGTGGCTACCTCCCAAGTGCTTTAATAGAGCCAGTGAGAGTGGATTGCCCAACCGGTAATAGGCTAAAGCCAAGCCCTTACAAACCGGTATATAAAAAATTCCATTGTGATTAGTCTCATAGTGGACAGGTGTGAATTCATTGTGGTAACCAAAATCTCCTCTAGTATCCTAGTGGTGCGTTAAAGTCCCTACATTGTTAAGGTGAAAACCTTGCTTTGAAAGGATTGGGAGAGCACCCTTAATTGGAAAAATGACTTGATCAAAACCACCTGAATGGATGCCTTGACTACAAACTTTATTTTAGTGACCAAAAACCCTCTATCTATTGGCGCAGAAGGTCAGAGACCGACTAAGACGTCCCACATTTTCACGGCTCTTAGCAGAGGCAACGGTCCTTTGGGAAGTGATTCCCTTTGGATTCAAAGCTTGTTGTGCCTAAGAAGTGAGTGCACTATAAGGAAGATCCCATGCCTCCAAGATTCTAAGTTGTCCGCTATGAGTAGATGTGGCTGAACATTGGTTCAAGTGGAAATTCAACAGATATTGCCCTGGCTTACCTAGGTTGTGGAGTGAATGTTCTATTTACAACAAACAATCTACTTGATGTGTCTTTCGTGATTGAAACATCAAAAAATACACCAAAAATCAAGACAAACATCAAAACAATCAACAAATATGCATTCTTAAGCGTCAAACTGTCAATTTGTTTAATTTGCTATCCTATCATTTTCAATCTTCCTTGGTTAATCCAGATTAGATTAGGCCACTTACCCTGCTGTTAGAAGCTTGTTTACACTTTGGATTCTTGTGTTTTGAACTCTTGAACTAGTAATCTTTGATTTCACAAGTGACCTTGCTTGGAGCTTGGCAAGCTAGAAACCATCCTTGTTGAGAAGATAAACCTTTAGATTCTTTGATAACACACTTGGAGAGTTTTGGTAATCTCTTGTCCATCCACTTTCATACAAAATCAATTTCAATCAATATAACTTGGGTAAATCATCCTCCTGATCCATATGTGTTTGGGTATTCACCCGTTCATTGGGCTCCTCTGTGGTAGTGTTGGTTTACACCTTTTGTAAAATTCTATCTTATCACCTCTCTTTTGGACAAGTGAATGCCTTTACTATCCTATTTTGGTACCAACGTTTCTTAGGGTCATCCTATCACCTAGTACCTTTTCTTTCATGCCAATTACAACAAGATAACAATTATATCAAGGAAAATGACCTCAAGTAGTCTTTAACCAATTACACTTAGTTCAAACTTGTCAAAAACATAAGGGAAAAGAACCCGTATTTGATCAATCACCCAGGAACAACTCAGAAGTTTGGTTTGATTCCAAGAGTCACCTTAGTGAGTTGGGTAGACCCTTAGCATCTTCTCACTCAGATATGGATATGAGTTATACAATGACTCGACGAGAGAGGGAAGACATGGATAAACGCCTTGATGACATATTTGCAAAATATAGAGATACCATTTCATTTGGTGGTTCCTCTCGTGACAGTCGACCAGCTTCACCCCTTATCTCAACTAGATATCTAAATGCACACCAAAGGGCCAAGAGAGGTAAGAGGCAAGCCTTTCAAGCTAAGCAATCGCAAAATGAAAACCAAGATGATAAACTTTATGACACTCACATAAATGCAGCATACACCAGTAATTTGTTTCAAAATTCAAGACCAAGTTCACCTCTAAAAACATCTTCAAGACATACGAGTGAAAGACTTAAGAGAATTGAGCGTGAAAAGAAAGCCTTCCTAGATGAACAATCTAAAAAGGAAGAGAAATTTAGACTCCTAGAGTTGGAGAGACAAACCTTGTTGGAAATAGAAAAGAAATCCCTCTAGGAGGAGCAAGATAGACTCTTGTCTTAGCGAAAAAATGACCAATTTAATAACATGTGTGTTAGTGGTGGAAACAACTCTCCTCCTCCAACTCCACAAAGTGGAAGACGTTCAAGGATGCCATCATAATCTCCTAGCCCTAGAGGAAGAAGGGCTTCAAGACATGATCATTATAGGAGATGAACACCTCCCAGGAACTCAAAACAACCTTCACAATGTGCTCATCATGGTTCACAATTTGGGGGTAGTAACTCAAATTTTGACCTCACCTCCCAGGACTTCATGAAAATGCAATAAGAACCACTCTTCCAGCGGTATGTGGAGAAATATTTAGAGCAAAACAAAGAAAATTTCCTAGAGAGCTTAATCAACAAGGGTGCTAGAGTCCCCTACAACTTTGATGTGGACAAAAAGATTAAGAAGCAAGGTCCATTTCAAGAAGAAGAGATCAAACAACTTAAGAGCATGACAGAAAAGATGTTAGCACCCAAGAATTCATTCTCACTTGATTCAATTCGTCCTAATACTTTTGACAAAAGTGTTAACATAAAAGGCTTCCCTAGAAAGGTTGAGACCCCTCAATATGACAAGTATGATGGGAATGGAGATCCACGTGATCATGTGCGCCAATTTTATACCACAAGTTTTGAGTTCCATCAAGATGACTCGTACCTCATGAGATTGTTCCCAAGGAGTCATAAGGGTCAAGGGATGGAATGGTTCACCAAATAACTCCTCCCGTTAAGACTTTCAAAGAGCTTGTCCACAGATTTGTTCAACACTTTGCATACAACCTTTCAAGATCTATCACCGTGTTGGATTTATGTAATTTAAAGAAAAATCAAAGGCTATGATTAAGAGGCAAAAAGCCCACCACTTAGGAACATGTGTGAAGAAAAAGGAGCTTTATTTATTTTTATTTAATTTATTTCCTTTTTCAACACAAAGAGGGATTTAAGTGGGGATTTTATTTAATTAGAAGAGGGATTTTAGTTTAATTAAATAAGATTATTTTATTTAATTAAAAAGAGAGAGTTTAATTAAATAAGATAATGTTATTTAATTAAGAGAGATTTTAATTAAATAAGATAATTGATGCAATGATCAAACCTTAGGAAATATTGAAATAATTGAATTAATTACGATTTGATCAAGGAAATTGATTTGAATTGAAAATGCTACAAGGCATTGATTCATGAATTTGATAAATTGATAAATTGATTCTGTCATTTGATAAATTGAAGAATGGGGGCCCATAGTCTAGGAGATCATTTTAGGGTGCATACATTTGCCCCTCTTTGACTAATGTGTGATCTTTATGGGAACACATGTAGTCAAAGAATGCATTTGAAGTGTGAGATCAATTTGGGATCACAAAACAACCCAGACGTGAACACATCAGGACAAAGATAAGCTGATTGAAAAAGACAAGGTCAACACCCATGTAAATAGGTAATTGACATGTCCAAGATAAGAATCTCAAGCAAGGTTTCCCCAAGCAGAGTAATTGATATGATTGATAAAGCTGAATCAAGGATTGAACTTTGATAGGTAAAATCACCTCATATGTACATATGGTCCATTAAATTCCAGCACCCTTGTATTAATATGCTAGGTTTTATGTCCTATGATCAATGAAATCCTATCCCTTTTGATTGATCATGATGTTGTTATATCTAATGATCATGTCTACAATATTTTCTTATTAAAATTTATAGATTCAAATATTTAAGTTAAACCATATGTAAATAAACATGTTTTACAATGTTATACATTCAATGAGAAAAGACTAATAAAACCATGACTAACTCTTAATATGTGGCCTAGCTTTTCTTTTCTTTTCATTTTTTTGAAAAATACTACCATGGTGTAGCTCCCTTTTTATTAAGATCAAAGAAAGGTTACAATATATTATTCACAAAGATTAAACATCGGGATTTTGATGGCCTCAATGACATCTTGAATTTGTTCAATCTAAATAGTGGTTAACATGTTCTCATGGAATCTGACTTGATGGAACCTTTAATTTTATTCACATTTTATCATTACAGTTAAGTGTTGAAATTATTTAAAGCCACCATTTAACCTAAATCATAAACCCTAAATCCTAGGTTTAAAAAAATGGCTAATTGCGAATCTCCACGTGCAATTCTTAAGATTTTTTGTTTATTTGTTTGCTGACTTTTTTTAGGCAATTGTTGGTTTTAAATTATTTTGTCAAGGGTTTTATAAGTTGTCTCGTTATCGACCCCATCTCTCTACAGAATTTTTTCCCAGTCTTCTAAGTCTTCCTTATCCCACCAAGATTAATTATCCATAAATCAAGATCTAATGGTCCTAGATGCTTCACAACCTGTTGATTACTCAAGGTTTTTAGGCAACCGCTTCCACCCAAAGCGTCTGATTAAGTGTTGGGACATGCAAAGTAATTTAATATTTTGAGCTAGCATTGAAAATTTAGAGGAATGAATCCAAATATTATCATCATCCTGCATTGAAGATTCTTGTAAGAGATAGTGTTCAACCTTAGGGTAACAATAGCCATTTGATCAAGTGTTGGGACCTGCTAAGTGTCATAGTCTTTAAGTTAGTATTGAAGATTCAAAGATTCAAATTTGATGGTCCCCATTATTCTATGACAATAAATTATTTAGAAATACAAGCCTATAGATCAACATCCCCCATCTAATTAGAAGGTGGACCCAAGTTGTAATCCATTAGCAAAGGAAATAAGATCTAATGGCCATTGCTGCCTTATGGCCTAGATCAATGTTAGAATTGTTAGAGCTCCACCTTCATGCTACTAGTTTATTTTGAATGGGCCCATTATAATTTTCTTGACACATAATGCCCGACCTAGATGTGATGACATGTAACTGATTGAATGTTTGATAATGTTAAGTTGAAAGATAATGCAAGTCATTAAATTAGTTAATGGACTGTATTGTTATTGATGTCAACTTGATATCATCTGTACGGTCATGTACTTAATGCCAAAGACTTTAGAGAACCAAAGGAACCAAATTTATGCTTTCATCAATACATAAAAGTCAAGTATTCACTAAGTGACAAACAACACCGACAGAGTGCACACCAACAGACATAGCAAAGAAGAACAGTCACAACGATACCCAATGATCAGAAGCATAGTGTTTCCCGATGAAGCAAAACCACAAAATTCCTGATGAGAAAAGTCAAAAGGTTTCCCGATGAGTAAAATTCCAATGATGTCCAATGAATGGAGATCACGAAGCTAACTGGAGTCTCACCGACGGATCAGTCACTTGTCACCGACAACTAACTGTAGTGGTGACCGACATAATAGAGAGTTTAGAAAATGAAAAAATATCTAGCTAGCAGAGCTAAATATAGACTTAACTGGTTGTCTACTTTGTTTTATTTGACCAGAGATAAGTGATTGATTTAAAGATGATTTGTACAATTGGAAAGAAGATATCTACAAGATAAATCAAGAGTTATGCTTTAAATCTAATTGGTTGGATTGTTTATCATGCCAAGAATCAAGAACCAAGAAACAATGAATATTATGTCTATATAAGAGACAAGCTTAATTCATTTACGAATGGGATTAAGGGGAGTGAATAGAAAGAGGATGTTGAAGAGAAAATGATGAGGAACAACTTCATGCAGTGCTGATCAAACAAGCTGAAGGAGAGATAAGTAATTCTAAAAACAATTGACAAACAGTGAGCACAACATCATAGTGTAGAAAGTGTGGAGAACAAGGATTGAATTTATACATTGGTCAGAGAGGTAATGTACTTAAATAGATCTGAAAATCTGCAATTCAAGTTGCAATATGAACAGGTTATAGTGATTCAGTTTAACCATTGAAGCATCAAGTCTCTTAACCAAGAAGGACTTAACAGTCTTCTATATATTGAGGTACATCTCAAGGAGTGCCAAAAAGGTTGATTCATGAAAGTAGCATTGGATATGCCCAATGCCTATTAACAGTCTAAGAAAGAGGCTGATTCAAGAATGACAGCATTAGATGCCTGACACTAAGTGACAAACTCTATGTATAAAATCCTCTAACAAGGTCACACCTAATAGTGTGTTTGTAACCTTTAACAGGGTTGGCTCTTAATATGGCTCACTTTAGAAGAGTGAAAATTTGGGGTACCGGTCCCAGTGGGTTTTTCCCTTAACAGGGTTTCCACGTTAAAATCCATGTGTTATGTGTGCATGATTCATTTATTTACTGTTTTGTATCTTACATAATTCATTCTGGATATATCGGTATACTCTGCATATTTACTATATTTCGGTAAATAGATGACTGCTTATCGGTAAACATAAAGAAGAAGGTTTAATAGAGCAATCCGAAAAGTAGTAAATTGATATAAGTTATTCAAGGCATTCATCTTGTAGGACATAAGATAACTTGAGAAATAATTTATGGTTATAATTTTTGAAGTGTTGATTTAAGGATTAATTTTTGAGGCCACTGATTCACCCCCTCTTAGTTATTACTAACAATTGGTATCAGAGCTTGTGTTCTTAGAAGGTTTCAAGACCTAAGCCAAATATCACAAGATGAATAGACGAGATGTGCCCAAGTTGAACAAAGATAATTTTTCTTCATGGTAGAGAAGGATAAGACTCCACTTATCAGGTATTCGTAATGATGTTACTCAATTCCTAGAAACTGAATGTGTTGCCCACAGGAGCACCAACAATTGAAAAAATGATAGAGAAGCATGAACATAATGACATGATGATAGATCTTGCTTCATCACTCTCTGATGCTGAATTTGAAGATGTCAAAGAATGCAAAACTGCAAAGCAGATGTGGGACAAATTAAAGCTTGTACATGGTGGTGACAAAAATGTTTTGAGAGCCAAGGCAGAAAGCCTTAGAGGAAAGTTTGATGATCTCAAAATGAAAAAAGGTGAAAACATCACTCAGTACAGAATAAGAATCAAAGAGGTAGTCAATGCTATCCGAGGAGTTGGAGGTGTACTAGAAGAAGATATAGTGGTAAGTAAAATTCTAAGAACCTTACTGCCTAGTTATGCTATTAGAGTATCTGCCATTCAAGAAATGAGAGCAGTAGCAAATAGAAATGTTAATCTAGACAGTTTAATTGGAAGATTGATTTCATTTGAGATAAATAACTTTGATAATAGTATCTTACCAAACATAGAGTTTGCATTAAAAACTTCTATGAGAATAAGTATATCAAGTCATAAAAATACTATGAGAAAAGATAGTGATAGTGAAAGTGAAGAAGATGATCTTGATGAAATTGAAGCACTTATGGCCAGAAGAATGCATAGAGGCAAAGGTAAATTACCACTTGTTTGTTTTAATTGCAAAGAGATTGGACACTTTGTTGCAAGATGTACTAACAGAAGAAAAGATGACAGAAGTAATGACAGATCATTTGAAAAGAAGTCTGACA